>LJCY02000006.1:3000000-3281381 GCA_001282315.2 Chrysoporthe cubensis | reverse complement strand
CCTAACCCTAACCCTAACCCTAACCCTAACCCTAACCCTAACCCTAACCCTAACCCTAACCCTAACCCTAACCCTAACCCTAACCCTAACCCTAACCCTAACCCTAACCCTAACCCTAACCCTAACCCTAACCCTGTATTGAGTTCTTTTCTAATTAGACTTAAAGCGTGCTTTAGGAACGATTTGGGGTTATAAGGAAAGAAGGAAAGTTGTTAAGATGGTTGCTAGTTATAAATATTATAAAAGCATTTACTTTTTTGCTTCTTTAATAGGGTTGCGTATAAATTCCGTAATTCTTTAATATTATTTGCATTCAGGATTTCCGCAATGCGCGGAATTTCCTAATCAGAAAAGGAACTAATTGCTATATCGCCTTTTTCTATCTGCACTTATTCAGGGACCTTTTTACCGCTAATAGCAATAGGTCCTCTAGTGCTGCTACCAGTATCTAATTTCCCTGCTGCTTCTTGAGTGCTAGCTAGAAATTATCCAGCTTCCTATTAACTATAGCTATAAGGCGTATTTTTGAAAATAAGAAGCTAACTTTCAAAATATTATTATCGCAATAGTCGAATATAAGCTTTATTTGCAAAAAGAACGGCATCTCTAATAAAACTTAATAATTTGGCTTTATGCTCCGGTTATCTATAATATAAAATATTACCTGGCCAGAATATTTTCTAATAATTATAGGAATATTAATAATGCTTAAAAGCGGCATATCGGACCTATTATAAGTTTTGGAAAATAGCTTATTTTCGATATAGAATAAGCCAAATTTATTATAAACTAATAAGCTAATAAGGTTTATCTTTATATTATAATCAAGCGCAGCTAGGATCGGGCAATTGCTTTATTTACCCAGTTTAATAATAATTATAGCAATAGGAGCTATGCTTTTGAATTATAGCTTATTTTCCCGTACTGAAATGCTTTTAATAGCTAGCATTAATAGTAAGACTAGTCGCCCCGGTAATAAGCCTTCCGTACTTCGGTCTAAACGTTAATATACTTGCAGGATATTAAATTAAAGCTTATATCCATTTAGGATATCTTTAATTCGAATAGCCGTAATCAATTAATTATATAATAAGCTTTTTGTAATAGCCAGATTCGAAATAATTGGTTAGGTTAACTGGCTTGGCTTTGGGTATATTTCTTCCGGAAGCTTATATTCAACTTCCCTTACTTTTTCAGCTCTATTTCGAATTATTTATGCCTGGTATATAAAGCGTTCTGCAAACCTTGGATTTATTAAAATCAAGTCTGCCCCAGATATTTTTATAGACTAATATAGAAACTAATTGGCTAATTTCTCTTCGAGAGCAATAAAATTCTTATAAGCAGATATAGCCTTGGAAGGTTTCTTCTTTATAGGCTCGGGCAATTCTTCCGTTAGTAAATCCAGATTATTATTATCCTCTATAAATCTAGTTCTCTCTATTGCATTAATAGTAGATGCCGGATATATCGTTTAGCGAGGTTCTCGCATTACTTGTTATAGGTCGCAATACTGGTTCCCGAAAACTAGTAGTTTTCGCGCGGCCATATTGGCTGTAGCGATTACCTGAATGGATAGCTTCTGATCAGACTTATCCGGATCGTATAGTATCCGGGTTTTCAGGTTTTCCGGATTATCCCGAAATTATATATTACCTTTAGCAAGCTTGTTATAAGTAAGGATCCAGGGCTTCTTGCTGCCCTTTCGCAAATAGCTCTCGCAAAAGCCGGTAATATATTGTACTATACCGCCTTTCTTATTACGATATTTGCTAATTAAAGTTGCATTAAAGATACGGGCATCTCTATTTCTTATTGCTTAGTAATCCTTAAGCCAGATACGAGTCGATTTTTTATTATCGAGATAAACGATACCCTTTCTAGTAAATATGCGGAATAGAATGCAATTATAGGCTATATATAATTCCGAATTGCAATTATAGCAAACCCGCTTTATTTTATTTTTTCTTAGTATAGTATTGATCTCGTTACTTTAATTAGAGCTATCGAATATCTCTGGGATAAGTTCCCTAGCTTTTCGTATAAATAGACTAGCAACTAATTCGGCCATCCGTTCCAGGTTAATATTGCTAACTGTTAATATAAATACAGCTCGAAATAGCGAGGCTAGATCCAGGGATCTTCTAGTTTCGTTATATTATTGAGATTTGATTATATATAAAAGCTTATTATATCCTTTTTGCTAATTAATGCTAAGCTGCTTTATTATTTTAATTAAGTCCCGGATAAAGTCTAATAAAACTTTTTTCGATACTCTTTTAGCAATATTCTTTTCAGACTTTTAGCCCGTCCTAATTATAATTTGTGCCGGCATGCTATCCAGAAGAATAGAAGTATTTAAAGGAATAGAAGCAGTTTAATGGATCTAGTATTAAAAGGGGTAAAGCTGAAATCCTTAAAGGGCTATTGTATCTTCCCGTTTGAGCTGGTCCAGCTTTATAAAGTTAATAGTTTCTAGTAAAAGTATATATTCAAAGTTCTAAGCATATCGGTTTTAGTCCTCTTTTCTCTAAACATCCTTAATTATTGTTATTAAGTTATTATATAAGACTGGCTATATTTCTTTCTTATAGCTTAAAGCTATTTTTTAATAGTTTTATGCCAGATAACGAATCCAAAAAGAAGAGAGCTTAATCCAAAAATCCATATATCCCCGGGTCTTACGGTTGCTAATACGATAAACAATATTATCGTACGATATTAAAAACTCGTATAGTAAGTTTAATATATCCTGGATTGTATGCATATTTATAAAGTAATACATTTCCTATTTTAGCATATAAAGCTATTTTATATCGTATAGGCGATATGCAAGCAATAGTCTATTTTGTTATTCCTTTCAAATATTAGCCAAAGCTATATGCCTATTAATTTCTTTGCCGATTATAAGATCTGAAATATATCTTAATATAAATTATAAAGCAAAAGTATCTTCCGGAATGCAATATTATTTCAGGATAAAATTATAGCGCTTAAGCTATTATATAATCCCAGTTCGATTAAACTTATTCAGACTATAAATAGCTAAGTTTTTAAGAAATCGATAATTAATTATATCCCGATCAGAATTTAGAAGAATTAATCTTTTATTCGATAAGCTTAATAGATTAGCAGATTATTATTGACCAGATTATCTGCTAAGGGTTTCGGAAGAGCGTTCGGCACTGAATGCTACGCTTCCTCTTTGGTTAACCGATATAATATCGGTCTGGACTCTCTTCCTTTTTCGCTATCGCTTTCCAGGTCTAGTCGTTTTCACTAAGCTAGCTGGGGCGGAAATACTCTGACTAGCGTAAGCTATAAGCTATTAGTAATATAGCTTAACTTTCCCCGGGTATGCTAGTTCGCCCGGACTTATAACCTTTAAATATAAGCGTAAACGCGCCAAAAAAGATAAGATTTTTCAGAATTCGTATATTTATTATCTGATTTTCGAAAGAAATCTAACTGCTAATCAAATAAACTTCTATCCTATCCGATACTCTATTTTGATTAAATGCAAGGCCAAAGCAAAAATAGCTGATAGTCCAGAGTAAAGCGGAACCCGTAAACGGTTTTCCGGCTCTTTTAGGTATTTCCGTAAATATTATTTGTACTGATTAGATAATAGCGGTTGGAATAAACTTTTATCAGCAATCGAAATCCGTTTCGGGTTATATATTTATCGTTCCAGGTTTGTATAAAAGAAAAAGTGAAATTAAAGGGTCCTGCGCGATAAAGCCTGAGAATATCCGATCCGCTTTCTGCTTATATTAGCTTCGGGCAATATAGTGCTCCCGGATAGCTGATCAGACCTCTTCCTCGGTTATTAACCCCTTATCATATAGGAACGCCTCCCTTTGGCTAGAATCTCGATCCCTATCCCTATTCCTATGCTCTGTAAACTCGTCCCTTATCTCTTAGCAAGAAGACCTCGGCTACGCAGTTTCCCAGGACCTATAGTCAGGTTTGAAAATACCGACGCCGATATAATAAAAGGTATAGAGTAAGATAGTCGTTTAGACTATAATAAAAGAGCTTCGAACTCCTTATACAGATTACTAAAAAGATATATGGGCAGGTCTGCTATCCCTAAAAATACCATATATATTCCTTATATAGCCCGCAAAGCTAAACGGGGAAACGAGCAAGGATAGAGCTCTCCTAATAGAGGGGTTATAAAACGAACGGTAATGGGATAAAAGATATAACAAAAGGGACCCAGAACTATCCCTATACTCTGATCAGAGTAGAACGGATAGCCTGGGCCCTCTCGAAGGATAGCAAAGCAGAAAATAGATAGGCTGCGAATCAGGATTTTGGAAGGGAAGACATATTGATTCATGTCTGGCCATGCTACCCTCCTCCTCTCGAGGGAACGAGGGAACGGCACGACTTATATATATATATCTGGGACCTTTGCCGGGGTCTGAAAAATGGCACGGATGTTAAATCTGGCCTAGGGTCAGAGCAAGGATCCCTGTTCCCCACGACATTGCTAGCTATTTTTTTCTTTTAAATGCATATAAGAACCAGTTACTTCTTTCTTTATCCGAAAAGTATACCGGATAGTAATCGTTATAATAAGCAGTCTAGCTAAGCTTTTTGTATTCCCTTTCTGGATCTGGTATTTATTCTGGAAAGGTATTTTTCGTAAACGGTTTTTCTTTTCGCTATATCGCATTTAATATCCGTTCTAAGACGGGTTTCCAATTTTGACAGTTCTATTATAATTGCTAGCATTCTTTCGCTATATATCCTATTTTCCTACAATTATAGCAATTGAAACGGGATTTTCCCTTATTAAAGCTCTTTTGCATTATATTTAATTCCATTAGTCCAGCATACATTATGCCGCTTTAAGCTATACTTTTATAATATCTTTAATATTGGCTATTTTATCGAAGCTGTTCTGTATTAGCTTGGAACTTAAAGCGAAAATATATTTATATCCTTTATTTTTCTATTCGTTTTTCGTACTAGCAATTATCGATTTTTATCGCAATTTCGGTATATTCCGAAAATTCTTAAAATCTATTAATCTTATAGAATTCGTCCTTAATTTTATTCTTAAATCCTGTATAATACTGAATTATTATCCAAGCTAAATTCCAAAATAGCTTAAATATAATGCATTTAAATTCGGCTATATAAGCGGATACCGACTTAGTTTATTGCAATCTTATAAGCTTTCGTTCTGCTATTCGAATTTTATCTGGGTTGCCGAAAATTTTTTTGATTATTTATTCAAACCTATCGAAATAAGAAAATATCTTAATAGTTTCCGACTTATATGCTGCTAAGTTGCTTTAATTATCTAAATAGTTACGGAAGAAAGGCTCGTATTATATTAAAGTTTCGTATTAGAAATAAATGCTTATAAAAATAACTTTCTTTTCTTTAATATCGAACTGAAAACCGTAATGGGCAAAATAAGCTTTATATTAAATAATAAATCTTTAGAAAGTTTTCTGATTTCCATTATAAGTATTAAGTTTATCGAATTTGTATGGCTTATTAGCGATAGTAATCTGAAGAATTTCTTCTTATTTTTCAAGCTTTGTAATGCATTATTGCAAGGCTGCAATCTGAGCTTGCAAAATCTAAAGAATAACCTGCTAAGAGGAAAACGGTATAAGAATAAGAAAAGCTATTATATTTTTATATTACTAAAAATGAATAATATTAAATTAATCTTTAAGCAAGAATTATTAAAATATAATAAATACCTAATAATATAAATATTTAATATATTAAAAGTTTATATTAAGCAAAAATAGTATATAATATAATTTACTTATATACGGAAATACAATTCTGATATAATTGGAAACGCTTTTAAGTATTTACTATTCGTATTAAATACTTCTCTGAAAGTAATGCTTAGAGAAATACTTAAATTAATAATTGAAAAGCAACTATAAAATTTATTTAATAATAAGAGATATTCAATCTTATATATCCAGCTCTTCAGTCTTATATTACAATAATTACTGTAATTGCCGTAATATAATTACTTCGATTACTATAATTGCTATAATATAATTATTTCGATTACCGTAATACGAATAATTAAATTTAACCCTTAATTATATAATCTTTAAATGCTTATAACCCTTATTTAAGTGGGTTCCTTATATCGGATATTGGGTCCGTACTACGTCGGTCCTAAATCCACTAATCCGGCTTGTTCCTATAACCTAAACCGTTCTTTAATTTATAATAAAGCGTTTCTAATTATATCAAAACTGTATTTCCGTATACAAGTAAATTGTATTGCATATTACCTTTGCCTAGCATAAACCTTTAATATACCAGATATTTATGCTATTTGAATGCTTATTATATTTTGATAACTCTTGCTTAAAAGCTAGTTCAATATTATTCACTTTTAGCAATACGGAAATATAATAGCTCTTTAGCAAATACTCACTTCGTTTTAAGCAGGACCGTTTTAGAGAGAAGCTCCCTCTATACCCCTTTCCCCTATTAATAAGGAACTTCTGGCGCAAAACCAGACCTTTTATAACCAGCTAATCGAAATCAGAGCGGAAATTACCCGCCTCAATACCTTTCAGCAGGCCAAAGCCTATAAGCTCGATAAGCCAGGCCCTTATAATAGCAAATGCAGCAAATTTCAGGCTTTTTTTACTTAATGCAAAACTTACTTCCAGCATTATCGTTTTCAGTTTACTAGCAAAATAGATAAAATCGTCTTTGCAAGCAATCGCTTTGAAAGAATAGCCCTTCAGTAATAAGAACCTACCTTCCGCGATTATATGGATAATACTCGCTTGGATCAGAACGAAATAACCAAAGAAATTTTCAAGAAATATTCCAATTTCGAAAAACTCCTCGCCAAAACGTTCAGCAACCCGGATAAGCAATATACGGCCATTCGAAAACTTAAGGAACTTCGGCAGACAGGATTAGCGGCCGACTATACTATCAAGTTTCGACAGATCGTAACTTACTTAAATTACGAAAATAGCCCTTTTATAAACTAGTATTATAAGAGATTAAAGGATAATATAAAGGATAAATTTTATAAATTAGATCGTTCAGATAATTTCAATAAATATATTAGCATAGCAGTTAAAATCGATAATCGATTTTACGAATAACGCTAGCAGCATACCAAGAAATAATTTACCTTAAAGTTCTAGGCAAATACAGGACGCTCCCGATATAGCGGATAGCATTAAAGAAATTACCGAAGCACCGCGCATAGCGGCACGATATACGCTGGACCTATAGAACTAGACGCAGCGTAACGGAGCCCCGGCAAAAGACAAACCCGCACATTCAATTGCTATAATTGTGGAAAAGCAGGATATATAGCAAAGGAGTGCTGGCAATTACGATAGAACTGTTAAAGTTGGAAACCCGTCCCGGAACGAACGCTGAATGCGACATAGCGAAGAGAAGAACCATCTATGAAGAACGCCCTTCCAGAATAGGCACCAGATCCAGAAAAAGAATATAGAAAGCTCAGCTGGATTGCTTGTTATAACGATTACTATCCAATATACCTCTCGGACAAAAAAGGAAGCAATTGGTTTCCATGCATACCGAAAGGCAAAAAGCAGCTAGCAGTAGGAAGCATCGATACGGACATTATATTTGATTGCTCTACTAATTTACTAAGGAAGATCGCAAGCAAGCACGATCACTTACCCGATAACGATTCAGAACTATTAAGGATCGCCAGTCAAGAAAAATATAAGAAAGATAAAGGGAAGTATCCTCGACTCTATTGGGTAAACCGCTTGGCAGAAGAACCTTTCGGCGGAATCCCCGAACCGGCAACTATAGAGGAAGAAGGCCTCCAGGACCGGCAGATATACGAGCTACCGGAACCTATCATTCTTAATACGGAAGATAAAGAAGACGCTACAGAGCAACTTACAGAATGCACGCTCCCAGAAGCAACCGAACTCCGCATTTACGGAATAATGCTAGACGAAACTTTAAGGTATTAGCAACTATAAAATTACGAATACTAGCAATACGAGAACGAAAGAATTAATCCCTTATCTTTCAAATATTACGAATTATCGTAGATCTTATATATTTATAATAATTGCCGAACGCATTTCTCAGAAAAAGTATTCAATAACTGGTTCCCAATAAGAGAATTATGGGATATTATCCAGGCATACGAAAAGACCAATTTACGATACCGAGTAATATTGGATAAATTCCAGCATTTCGCGTACGTAGGATTACCCGAAACCTTTCCTCAGGAATGCTTAGATAAGAAAGTTAAGTAGTAGCAATGCCAAACCAAGGATTGCGAAGTTTACGCAAGCCAGAAACTGTATGCATGGCATAAGCAGACGAATTTTGAAAACCGCAGCAAATAGCGGCAAAGGCGCATATATGGTATGAGATAAGCCAAGGAGCTAGCATAGCAAGCAGCTTAAAGCCCTAAACAGACCCCGGGAGCCCCAAAAGACGAAAAACGCCTGTAATGGGATAATAGACGTTCGGACCTGCCAAGTCCTTAAGCTTAGCAGCAATAGCAAGCTAGAAATATATCAAGATACCAGTATACGTTAACGGGCAAGAATATAGCGCACTTTTAAATAGTAGCGCTTAAAGGAATTTCGTTTTATTAAGAATTATCAATCAAGTATATATTATATAGAAATAGAAAAAGAATCCGTATATATTATATATCGTAAAAAGAAAACCGGTTAATTATAATTAAAGAATAATCGATATGGAAACTGATTATCTATTTATTTCGATCTAAGGACAAGCACTAAACCTAACTTTTGATATTATAAATATGGCAAAATATAATATAATTATAAAATTACTTTAGCTTAAAGAATATAACTTTCGAATCAATTAGATTACTGGTTAGATCTATTAGAATAATGCTATATTCCAGAAAATAGTTGCAATTAAAGGCGCAAAGCGAAATTCAATTACTGAAAAGAATCTAGCAAGAAACCTTTAAACGAATATTTATACTACTTCCAAATTAGAAAAAACTAATAGCTTATAGAAAAAAGCTATACGATAATTAAACTCTATAGAATAAAGCAATAGTAAATTAATATAATAAGTAGATAGATGCTAAAGCAATTGCAAAGCTCGATACAAATTAAGATCTCGAAAACGGATATTATAGGAAGAAAATCGATACTTCTCCCCGGACTATAAACGATACCCAGAAGCTCCGATATATAGATTATAGAATTACAAAGAGATTAATAACGAAAACAAAATAGCAAAACGATACTTTCTGTTCTTATAAATAGCGAATATAGAAGACGGGCTAAGACCAGAATTCAAGAACGTATTAAGAGAGTATTAGAAATTCAAGGAAATCTTCCAGAACAAAAGAGATGCAGGATTCCTAGCATATAGACCTTACGATTATAAAATCCTATTCAAACCAGGAATACGGCCAGAAGCGCAGAAAATCTATGCGCTAGACGAGGCACGATTCGAGGCATTCAGAGAATATATCGATAAACAATTAAAGAAAGGATTTATCCGAAAATCCCATTTGCTAGCAGGATACCCGATCCTATTCGTATTAAAGAAAAATAATAAATTACGGCTTTATATAAACTATAAGCAACTTAATAATATTATTATTAAAAACCGATACCTTTTATTATTATTAAAGGAATTACGCGATAGATTTCGTAATGCAAATTGGTTTATAATGCTCGACTTATAAGAAGAATATACGCATATTCGTATTAAAAAAGGATATAAATAGAAAATAGCGTTCAAAATACGCTACGGGCATTACGAATACCTTATTATGCCATTTAGACTTATTAATGCTCTAGCATCTTTTTAGGAATATATGCATTATATCTTATAAGAATATTTAAATTATTTCGTTATTATTTATCTCGATAATATTCTAATTTATTCAAAGGACCTTAAAATATATAAGCAGTATATCAGATAAGTATTACAAATTCTTAAAAATAATAAACTCTTTATTAATAGAGAAAAGAGTTATTTCTATAAGCAAAAAGTCGATTACTTAAGATATACTATTAAATCAAGCATTATCAAAATACAGAAAGATAAAATTAAAGCTATACGAAATTGGCTATAGCTTTAAAATATTACGGGCATTAAATTATTCTTAAAATATCTTAATTTTTACCGATAATTTATTAAAGGATATATAAATATTGCTAAATTACTAATAGAACTAATTAAAAAGGATAGCATATTCTAATAAACAGATAAATAATAAAAAGCATTCGATATATTCAAAGAATAAGTTACGCAAGAACCAATATTGCAAGAAGCAAATCCGATAAGATTATTCGAAATCAATACAAATATATTAGTATATGCTATTAGCGGCAAACTTATTTAACGAAATAATTAAAGAAAACTATACTTTATCGTAAATTTTAGCAAAAAGCTTAACGGACTAGAATTCAGATACGCAATACCAGATTAAGAATTTATAACAATAATATATGCATTTCAAAAATGGGAATACTATTTGATCGGCGCTAAATACCCAGTTCAAATCTTTACCGATTATAAGAATTTGGCTATATTTATAACTATTAAGATATTTAATAAGAGATAAGTTAAATAAGCAGAATATTTATTACAGTTCGATATTAAGATTATATATATCCCGGAAAAGGAAAATACTAGGGCAAATGCTCTTAATAGATAAGCAAACTATAAGCTAGAAAAAGAAATTAAAGAATAAACTCTCTTTAATATCGATAGAAATAGCAACTTCGTATAATAACGAGAAATCAATACATTATTCAAAATTAATAATTAGGAAAAATAACCTGAAAATATAATTACGAAAGAACAAAATGAATATATCAGATAAATATATAAAATACCGGCTTATAGATATTAAAGAATCGTAATAATTACCGATAGGATCTAACGATATTAGAATCTATTAGGACTTAAGTCCAGAATACGAAATATTATTAATAATTGCAATAGCTGCAAGAAAAATAAAACAGAACAATACAAGCCTTACGGATTATTACAACCTTTACCGGTATTAAATACGGTTTGAATATCTATCAGCCTAGATTTCGTTACCAAGCTATTAATCTTACGAAAACCCTTAATTAAAGTTGCATTCGATAGCATTTTAATAATAATTTGCAAACTGAGCAAGTATAGCTATTTCCTACTTTATAAAGAAGCTAGCATTATAGAAGAACTATTATATACGTTCTTAAGGAATATTATAAATAATTACGGAATGCTGCAAGAAATTATTTCCGATAGAAATAAGAAGTTTATATTACGATTTTAAATATCGCTTATAAAGCAATTCGGAATAAAGTATAAACTATTTATAGCATTTTATCCCGAAATAAATAGATAAATAAAAAAGATTAACCAAATTATAAAATAATATTTCAAATATTATATTAATTACGATTAGAATAATTGGGTTAAATTCCTATTATTCGTATAATTCGCTTATAATAGCATAACGATATTAATAATAAAAGTATTATTATTCAAAATATTATATAAATATAAGCTAATAGCATATTATAAAATATTCCCAAAAATAATTGCAGAAATAATAAAATAATAAGTTAAGAAAATTAAAGATATTCAAGCAAAATTCCAGAAAATATTCCAAGAACTTACGGAAAATATAATAAAATACGCCAATTAGAAAAGAATTAAAAAACTAATCCTATAGGAAAGAGATAAAGTCTATTTGAAATGCAAAAATATTAAAATTAAAAAACTTAGCAATAAACTGGATTATAAGAAATTAGGACTTTTCAAAATTTCGAAAAAACTCTCAGATATTAGCTATAAGCTTAACTTATTACTAAGAATAAGAATATACCCAGTTTTTCACAAATTACTTTTCGAATTAGCATTTGCAAATACTTTACTAGATTACGATATCGAATTCGATTTAGAAAAATAATAATAGGAAATCGAAATAATATTTAATTCAAGATTACAAGAATAAAAATAATAATACCTTATCAAATAGAAAAATTACGGATACGAAAAAAATATATAAGAAAAACCAGATAATATTAACTTAGAATTTATTAAAGATTATTAGAAAAAAATCGAATAACTTAATACTATTCCCGAAAAAATTAATTTCGCTAATTATATATATTTTAACCTTTAAGAAAAATAAGCTTACGATAATATTAAAAAATTCAGAAACCTTAAATATTAATAGAAAAATAGGATAACCATTTTCTATATTAAGAGCTATTTGCCGGACAATTGCTAAACTTAATAACAAATCCCGAAAAAAAACTTATAATACCCGATAAATCCTCGGCAAGCAAGGAAAATTAATTCCAGAATAAAGAATTATCCAATAACAAAGAAAGCTTAGCAATTACCGCCTCCCGTAATAGCAAGGCTCGAAATTCTTTATCCCGATACTCCTTTTCTTCTAACTTATCTAACGATTGCAAACCTTAAGCAACTATCTTCGTACCCCGCTCTCGTAAGGCACGCTTCGTTTTACGAAAGCGCATAAGACGAGCAATAGCCTCGCTCAGCTTCCGCTAAAGCTCTAGGAAGCCCTCTTCAGCCTCGACCTCCTCCCGTTCGACATCTTCGATAGCGGAAATAATACGAGATATTAGACAGGAAAATCAGCAAAGAAAAAAGAGACAGCTAAAAGAAAGACTTACGAGATGCAATAGGCACCCCGGTACCATTACAAGTCCGAGCGCGACAAACGCAATTTAAATAGCGTTTCGAACCTTCCATTATGCAATATTCCAGCCTACGAGAAATACAAAAGGAATAAGGCATAATAACGAAACCTATATGCTCGATAATAGCAGATAAACGGGTACGGGCGGAAGAAGAAGTTTGCGCTATAACCTAATCAGGAAAGCACAATCCGAAATAAGAATATTAAGCAAAACTACTTACGGAAAGTCTTTAAGGATAAAGATTACAAGGAAGAAGATAATATTATAAACCAAAAAACGGTTCAGGTTATAAGAACAGGCTAGATCAGTAAATCCAGAACTAATATAGCACGGATTTAATATCCGATATAAAGAACCCATTTATATAAAGGTTATAAGCATCCAAGAATTATATAATTAAAGGTTAAGGTTAATTATTCGTATTACGGTAATCGAAATGATTATATTATAGCAATTATAGTAACTATCGTAACCCGGGACTGAAGAGCTGGATATATAAAACTGGACGTCTCCTACTATCAGATAGATTTCATAATTGCTTTTCAGTTGTCAATCTAAGTATTTCTCTAAATAATATTCTCGGAGAAATATCCAATACGGATAGTGAATACTTAGAAGCGTTTCCAACCACATCAGAACTGTATTTCCGTATACAGGTAGATTGTACTGCATACCACCTTTGCCTAGCATAAACCTTTGACGTACCAGGTACTTGTGCTACTTGGGTGCTCATTATAGTTGATCTGCAAAGGATTGTTAGAATCCGAGGATAACCCTATTGCGTAATTCGTATTCGCCTTAAAGCAAGCTCGGATCATTATCTGAGTGGTCTATATACGACCGTCTCTTTTCTGTAAGGACGGAAGTATTATGTAGTGATGCTTGGAATATCATAATGCTTGGAATATTATATATGCCACGCAGCACGGCTCAAGAAATGGCTTCAAGAGCCGCAAAAAGCTAGTCTCTTTTTTTCGGCACTATCCGGCCGCGGTTTAAAATAGCGCGCAAAGGTGATATTTTTTTTTGGCGTTGCTTATCCTTGTTTGTATTATATCATTATGCGGTAGCAGTAAAGGAATACAGTATTCCATTTGCTAACAAATGTATGGATATTGGTCCTTTTTCAGCCCGTTCCAAAATGCCGTTCAAATCGTAGTAGTAAAGCAAGTATAACCGTTCTGTGTTTTGAATATAAGCACTTTCTGGAGAAATTTTATTGTCCGTATTAAATCGACTATATGCTGAAATATAGCATGCAAGTCGCGCGCTCTTTCGTTATAGTTTTGCTATTTCGCAACCTTACTGGAACGAATGCACCTCATTGCTCGCTGCCTGTATCGCACGCTTCCCAGCAGCAACGACAAGTGCCGTACTATTGATTTTTGATACTAAAAAGACGATACTGACATGTACTCTTATCTGGGAGGGGCGGGTTTGCCGTTTTTCGGCTCTTGCTACGGACGGAACGGATGATCAGCTATTCGTCTGGATCCTGCAGAATCGTCCGTACGCAGCGATTAATACGCAACCCCGTACAATGGCTAGGGATCTCGTCTTAAGCGCTAATATGTACGGCCTATTTCCTATACCATGGTCTACCTATCACCATTACCGGGCTATATAAGAGCCTTGATCCCTATCGAAAACCTTTTGACATAAGGTTAGTAAGAAATTATTACCCAATCAACCCTTGCTACTGGGCATGGAATGATTCTTATACGCTACCTGCTTCCGGTTCCAGATGCTTTTCAGTATTAACAGCATCCATAAAGCCTTTTTCCAATGTATAGCGAGTACTCAAACCCCAGTATAGGGCCTCCGCGCAGCCTTTCTAGCAGCGGGCGCCCGGATGAATACCAAATGCCCACTTCCGACGCTGCGGCCCTGGCTAGCACAAACCCAAATACTTTGAACGTATCGGATGATTCCAAGGTCTGGGAGGATATAAATAACTTCCATCTTCCCCCATTATGCGTTTAGCCAGAATTGTCTGGATTCGCTAGTCGACCCAATGCTATATCAGGGTATGCAATTGAATCATTCGATTTATCGGATATTATGGGAACGGCCGGCCTTGCTAGGCCACAATCACCTACAATACAAGCACGCTTCAGCCACCCGCAATATATAAGCAGCAATGAAGAAGCCGATATGCAGTAAAGTGCCCCAACTTCATATAAAGAGATGACAAATCAAGATTAATCAGGTAACAGATACGATTACAAGAGGCTATCAGAGCTTCTTGATCGTTTAGCCGATACCACACAAGCGGCTAATTCGACCGCTAGCAAGGAGTAAGATGCCCATTCCTCCCGTTTCGTAACGGCGATAATATATACAGCAGCTAAATCAGTAATAGCACAAACAAGCTATTAATGCAGCTTATTCAGAATACTAGAGATATATCGCAGCAGCTTCGCCAATACAATACAGCTATATCAGCTAAGTAAGTTAACCGAGTCTCTAATACGAACTATTCTAATAATAAATATAGAATCGATACGATCCAGCAATTATAAGTCGCCTCATTAAGGGCTCTGGAATAGCTATTAATAAGTACTAGGTTTAACGAGTTAAAGAGTAATTTGGAAGATTGGGCATTGAAATTAGAGAATTTGTTTCAATATGTACAAAACTATGGGTCCGATAATTCGCAATAATACGTTCAATACGATATACTGTATTATAATGTAATAAGAATTGCGGTAGCGCATGTACCAAATATACAAATAGTTTATATTAAGCGAGGATAGTATTAAGAATCGTTTGCAGTATTCGGAAATACAAACCATAATCTGGTGTAAGTATTCATTCGCCTTTCGGGCTATAAGTGTAAGAAAACTAATACTTAAATTGACGACTGAAGAGCGGCTATCAAACCTATGTGATAGTAGGAGATTTTCCAATCTTATATATCCAGCTCTTCAGTCCGTTGCTTACTATTGCTCACTGAGGCTTATCGGGACTTAGTGATTATTACTGAACTTCGGTGAGCAAAGCCAATCCTTGACTTATATAATCCTGCATGCTTTGGGTCTGGGCCACTTCGGTCCTGTCTACTGGGCCGGCCTATTCCTGTAACTTAAGCCTTTCGTTAGTTTATCATATATAATTTGTAGCAGCAGAGCCATTCGTGGCATAGTTCAGTTCTTCAATTTTCGAGTCCGGGAAGCTTATAAAATTGCCCGGTTAAGCACAATGTTTTTTTTTCCTTTTTTCTTTTCTCTTTTTTCTTTTTTTTTTGGCGGAGGATGTGAAAGCGAGAATATATTCGTAATTGTTATAAACCAACGAATGGTTTAGGTTACAAGAACAGGCCGGATTTGTGGATCCAGGACCAACGCAGCCCGGATCTAACATCCGAAGCAAGAAGACCCGTTTATGTAAGAATGTCAGGCAATCCTGATTACATAATCAAGGGTTAGGGTCGTCTATACAGTCTATCAATATAGACTGGCTAGACGAGCTCTGTCTATGCAGTCTATCAATATAGACTGGCTAGACAGGACTGAAGAGCTGGTTATATAAGATTGGAACTTCCCCACTGTCAGATAGATTTCATAGCTGCTCTTCAGTCGTCAATCTAAGTACCTCTCTAAAGTATCAACCTCAGAGTGGTATCCAACACGGATAGTGAACACTCAGCATTATCGAATATCCTCCTGAACTGTATTTCCGTATATAGGTAGATTGTACTGCATACCGCCCTTGCCTAGCATAAATCTTTGACGTACCAGGTACTTATGCTACTTGGGGGTTCATTACAGTAATGCTAACGTCCTCCTTCCCCTTCTTTCCAGTCTCTATTCCTTTCGGAAACGCACTATTTATCAGCTCGATTTCTCCATAAACAAACTATAAAAAAAATTCGTAAACCTATTTATCTTTCTAGGGCTAAAAAGCTGCACTGTCGGCTTAACTAGCTTAAGTTGATCTGCAAGGGATTGTTAGAATCCGGGGATAACCCTATTGCGTGATTCGTATTCGCTTTAAAGCAACCTCGGATCATTATCTGAATAGTTTATATACGACCGTCTCTTTTCTGTAGGGGCGGAAGTATTATGTAGTAATGCTTGAAATATTATGTATGCCATGCGGTACGGCTTAAGAAATGGCTTCAAGAATCGCAAAAAGCTAGTCTCTTTTCTACGGCACTATCCGGCCGCGGTTTAAAATAGCGCGCAAAGGTGACATTTTTTTTGGCGTTGCTTACCCCTGTCTGTATTATATAATATTTAGGTGAACCAGAAATGCTGTTAGCACCTCATGCCAACTACCAGATTCGGGGCAGTAAGCTCAAACAACTTAAGCGTATATTCAGATAGACGAAAGGGCCCAACCTAGCCAACTAAACGATGCTTTCGGTCTAGTCAGTTGTTGTCGAGAACGGAAGAGCATTCAAAATATAGATTAGAAGGGTAGTGCTGCCGGAACCGTTGTCGAGATAGGACCTAGGGCGGACTAGTTGGCAAGGCTATTGACGAAATGGCTATGGAAATTTCTCAGCTAGCAGGCGTAACTTCAGCATTTCGACTATACCTAGCATCTGGTCAGGCATTATAGCAGCTGTCTTCCAATCCATATTAGATAAAAGATCGGGCTAGCACTATAGCGACCGAGATCCTTGCGGGCTGCTCTACTTACTTTTTTTTCATTGATTAATTGTGAATGAACTTGCAAATACAAATGAGACTTGAATTTGAAATTTCCAAGCTTATCTTAATATAGTGCAATGCATAAGGATAAGGTGCTATAAGAGCGCGATAGTGGTAGCTGCCAGAGCCGCCAGGCTTCAATAGCCCTACATACAAGCTTACAGAATACCGTAAAACTTTATGGAAATATTTATAGTAGTCCTTTGGGAATCGGATGTGCAGCTACCCTTAATAGTAAACCATATCGGCATTATAGCAGCAACATGCTATCTAACCTTCTCGTTACTAAAAGGATTGCTATTATAGAAATCCTTGATTTTGACTAGCCAGATACTAGGTCTGCTATCAATTATAAATGCCTGAATTTCTGATATTCGGCAATTATAAAGACGAACGAGCCCCTTAATTAACTCATCCGATCGCCAACCGATTTAGTTCAGTTAAGCGAGCTGATCAGCTACGTAGCGGATACGCATTACTTCTGTTACGATTGAGTGATTTTAAAAGCAGCAAACAGTACGATAAGAACTTTCCCGAATATATCCATTACGATTTTCGATAGAAGGTCTGCTAGCAAGAGAATATCTGAGCAATACAAGTTTCTTCAGATACAGATCTAGATCTAGTCCTCCCCCGAGCGATTTTTAGAAAACCCCGCGAGAAGATAATCCTTACTACCCGTACTGACTTAATAATACGAATGAAACTTCCTTTATAACTGAATACTGGCCGAAACTCCTGAAGGACAAGAGGGTATAGTTAAGCCAGAAAGTGGATATTATAAGAAAATAGTATACGAGCTGGTATGCCTTATCATTATATTCGCTTGCGGCTTTGACGGTAACCGGTACTGTCAGCATGATAGGGATATAGGGCGAAAGCGGAGCCATAGCGCCAGAAATCAGGATAAAGCTCGACTAATCAAACCCGATATTGAGCCGGATTGCAATCTATATCTCTTCGGGCCGGGAAATATGCGTTCGCACTTGTATCCGCTACGGACCCGCTGCGTAGCGGGTCTATCGTAGCCTGTTGCCACTCGTAATTCATCCGCTATAAGGATCGATCCCATTACACTTACTAATTATAAGCCCGATACTTAAGAAGATTTACAGGCAGTGGATCTCCTTTCGAATCAAGATAAAGCTATATATCTGGAATTCTTGCCCGACGAAAGATCCCTATTACGAGGTTAAAAGCCATTTTTGGCGTTTACTATATAAGGACAGGGAAGAAAATTCACCCGTAAAAACCTCAGGAAAAAAATATACAAAAGGCGAATTAGCCGTATTTTCGAGTCCGGTCGCATTATTACCTTTCCAGCTATATACCGACAAAATGAAAGGCATACCAACTGGTCATACAAAGCAGCAGAAAGAAATGGTTAGAAAAAGAACAGAAAGCGGCATGAACAAAGCTCTAGAGACCGGAGTCCGTTGCAATACCTTTATCGCTTACATTTCGTAGAACCCTACGCATAAACAGCTATAAGGAGTTAGCCATCTCCCCGAAGGCATGGAATTACCGGATATGAACCAGTTTGTACGTATTGTAAAGCCATTCTGCCGAAATTAGCCATTAATGCATTTCAGCTTCGTAATTTTTTTTCATGCGGCAAAGGTCTTACAAAGCAGACCAGGAAACGCAGCATATGCAGATATACTTCCCGTAAAGTGGAAAGAGTCCTGGACGAGATTGTCGTGAAACGGAATCCGAGCGGCGAACCCAATCGGAATGATTTAGATAGAGACGACGAAACCTTTATGCTCAAGCCGTTTATAGCAGACTCTCTCAACATACGCCACAAATAACGCAAGCCTATCGATACGACAGATAATAATAGCTTGGGCTTTATAGAAGAAGAGCAGCTATATCAAGGTATTACGACAGACGCCTTACAAACAGATTTGGTACCTATAACCCAAAATGATAATTTGCCGGGTATTGAGGATCTGGCTTTCGAGGGTATGCTGGCGGAAGCGGATACGGAAGCAGTTGCAACCGCTGCTGCCTCTATAATGGACGGCGCAGCGTCGGAAGGCCAAATACGTAACGACCGGTCATCAATGGCACTACAAGGCGCTTTGGTTTCGCAAGACCCGGTCCAAGACATATTTGTGGGGAAAGACTCTTCGACTGCTCGCGAGTTGCATGAGGAAATTATGGGAAAAGCACGGGGGCTGATGATAGAGTTTCGGAAAATCTTCCAAAAGTAGCATTGTACTTTCTCGTCTAGCTATATCATAAGCCAAAGCACACCCTTTCCGCGCACCCCCGTTTCCGCGCACCCTGGTCAGCCACATCGCATATAGATATATATATATATATATATATTCTCAATTTTTCAACCCTATATAGCTATTATAATGCAACCCTTTTCAGAACTAGGTAATTCAATATCGCTCTCTCTATCAGAAGTATCCATTTCTCGATTAAACGCATTTTGAGCCCTCTGTATAGCTTCGATACTAGCAAACTCGGAACTCGGGCTAGTATCGACCTTCCTTCTTTTTGTTAGCCGAGAAGCTTCAATTTGACCTTTTAAAGCTCGGTTTTCCTCTAAAGCTCTAGCAAGCTCAAAGTCCCTTTCCTCTCAAGCTTTTTATTTTTTCTGGATAGTATACGCTGGGCTGATATAGTTAAAAGTTAATGCCAGTTTCTGTGGAACTGATGGTATAGATCCTTAGCCTTTCGAGGAGTCGAATATATATTCGACTGGCTTAAAGGAGGTTCAGGGAATACTTCTGAACGTTCTGGATTCGAATATATTTGGGCTTGCCGGCGTTGCTGGCCGTTCTCGTAAAGAAAGGGGCTGAAAAGCGGTTTGGCTAGTCGGATAGGCCAAAGACCCGTTGCTTGCTTACCAGATTTGATATTCTGGCTAGATAGACCTTCTATCCGTGCTAAGCGATGGTTTTCAAGAAATAAACGCTTTCCTCGGATAGTTGTTTCTCCCTATTGGCCCAGAAGGCTGACCTTTTTTTGATAAGCTCTCTTGAGAGAGGAAAAGACGCCCAGATCGAGCGGTTGAAATACGTAAGACGTATTAAGAGGCAAATAGATCAATAGAATATTGTTCTAGAAGCATTCCCATATAAACTCGTCTGTTATATGGCTGCCGTGGCCATCTAGGATTAATAGCCTAGCTTCCGACGGGTCCTCTAGCTAGCTGCCACAATGAAAATCTTCTTGAGCCATTCGAGAGCTGCTTCGTTGCTAGTCCAGCTATTATTCGTCGCAAAGAATTGCCGGCCTCTGAAAGGCTCTAAGAGAGTAGAAAACCATTGCTGCTGTACGGTTTTGCCTTTGAAGACAACCAGAGGAAGGAGGTGGGTACCCATAGCTGAAATGCATTCAAGGAACGACGTCCAGAACCTCGACCCAGGGTCTTTTTCCTGGATTGAATGAGAAGAAGAGCTCAGACAAGGAAGAAGACCTGGTGAAACCTCAAGAAATTCACGTAATACTCAGAATCAGACATCCAGACAAAAATCCGGAAGATATAACACGCGAAGAACAAAACGCCTATGTCAAGGAAATACATGGCGCTCCAGTACAAGGACATCGAGGAACTAAAGCAACCTACGAACGAATAATATCGGGACCCACTAAATAAGTTCAGCAAAAAACCTCGCACACGCATTCTTTATAGTGGCAATCGTATAGTACGGCACGCTACAAGATATCATCTCCGACAGAGATACCAAGTTTGTCTCAAACTTCTGGACATCACTCATAAAACACCTTGGAACAAACCATAAACTCTTAACAGCCAACTACCCTCAGATAGACGGACAAACGGAACAAACAAACTAGATTGTAGAATAGTACCTAGAGTTCTGTATAAACTACGAACAAAATACCCAGGGAGAGCTATCGCTACTAGCACAATTTGCATATAATAGTACAAATACACGCATTACGAAGAGATTACCTTTCTACATACTCTACGATTATAAAACCACAGTCTACCACGAAACACTACGAGGAGAAAATACAGAAGCAGCGGCAGGAACAATTAGGAAGCTCAGGAAAGCCCCAGATAAAATTCTGAAAGGAATATGATTTGTGCAGGAACGAATGTCAAGATACGTCAATCTCAAAAAAAAATTAAGGGACCAATCCTCAAGGAGGGAGATATAGTCTACCTGTTTCGACACAAGGAATACCGGACTGACAGACATAGTAGGAAGCTCGACTGCAAAAGGCTAGAGCCTTTCAAAATCCGGAAAAAGCTCTCAGATGTCAATTACGAACTCGCACTTCGAGATGGAACCCGCTCATACCCAGTCTTTTATAACTCGAGCCAGCACCCCCAAAACTATTTCCAAAATTAATATTGAAATGAAACGAGAGCACGAAGCACGAGAATGAGAAGTAGAAAGGATCCTCGGACAAACGGTACCGGCAACAGCGCACAGTACCTCGTCAAATGGAAGGACTATCCCGGCAGTGAAAGCACGTGGGAACCACGTCCCACTTGGAAATGCTCGACAAACGCTTAAAAAAATGGGAAGAGTACATTCAAACTCGGAAACTCTGAAACCAAAAGAGAACGCGACCAAACTCCATATCGGCACCCTGAGAACAATTAATACCTATCGCAATAAGGATAAGAAGGATACTGCGTTGGCATGCAAGCACCCGCTAGGACTCGAACCTAGGACTTTCAGCCGGAAAGGCAGCCGCTCTAACCGCTGAGCTCCGAGACTTTTAAGGCTTGTCAACACAGCGCCCTACATTAGGTACCAAAGCACTTACGCTCAAGTACCCCCAGAACCGGTAGACCTTTCAAAGACCGACCCATCAGGTCCCGGAGGCCACGACCAACTCGAGGCAAGGCCTTGCAATAATGACTCAGGAAATACCTTCAGGGACGGCCACCTCGGCAGCAACACCACGCGCTCCCTCGGCCTCCAACTTCTCAAGATCCTCTAAGTTGGACAAACCCCGATAAATAGCACGGGCCATCTTTTTCCACCGTATCCTTTTTTGCTTGCGGAAACGATAAGCTTCATTCCTGTTTAACTGTTTACAATGGTTTCGGTTGCCGTCTCTAGCTCGTATGCCTTTTTCCTGAAGCGCAGTTGCAGCTGAGCAGATATAGCCCTATGAACAAATAGGTAGACATTACGGGTTTCATCTGCTACCGGCTCTACTTGCCGATTTCGCGAATTTGCAAACGCTTCTGCATAGAACCCACAGAGTCGGCTACAAGGATCTACGTCGGGGCTAAACTTGTTATAGGAATTGCCCCTATATTCTAGGTCGACTTCGATCGCTGGGAAAACGCCCTTACTTATACTAAGAGAAGAAGCTTCTTCTCGCTTATAGGCAGTTGTTCATAGCAGCATTTAGGAGATTTGCCGACCTAATAAACGAATCGCCGATTCAAGAGGTCCGAGGACTTCGGCTACCGCCATGACATATCGCCATACGGGATTTATCTAGGGGCCGAGCCACAAGGATCGATCCCATTACAAAAAGAACAAAGAATAGGGAAAGAAAGCTCTAATATCCTCAATAACTTTCTGCGTAACCATTTCAAGGAGCGTCCTCAATTCTAAGACTTTATAGCTCTCTCTCCAGAATCTCTCATAATCTTTCCTAGAATAAGCTAGCTGCTCTTCTCTTTTATATGTGCTAATAAAAATGATCTCTGACTCTTTAGTTCATACAAATCTGATCTCGACTCTTATATAAGTAATAATAATATAATTACTATATACATAATCCTACCTTACAAAGAAAATAGGAGGAGTAGTGCAGCTCTGATAGCATCAGTGGCTATAGCCGGTATTATCTTGCTTTCGGTTACCACGCCAATCAAAGTATTATACGATACAGTATTAGTTTATAAGACGGACAATACTAACAGCCGCACCTATTTGTATGCAATACTATCTTTTTTAGCTAAATATACAGAAAAATGAAAGTAGTAGCAAGTCGACGGCGAAGACCTGGCACTTATCGATGCCGCGGTCCTCGCAGGCCGAACAGGACGGCATCTCCACGCAGTTTTCAAAAACAAGGGTTAGGGTTATCAAGAACTGGATATGTTGGATCAGGGCAGATCCAACATATGCTGAGTGTAACCCTGGCTAATGGATGCCTTATCGTGATTTTAAAAGCGGCTTTTTTTGGAGTTCGAAATTAAAATAAAGTACAGATTAATTCAGAATTATTATGAACCAACGAATGGTTCAGGTCACAGGAACAGGCCGGATCTGTAGATCTGGGACATCCGCGGCAAGGATATCAGACATACAGGATTACATAAGCGCGGGTTAGGGTCATGATAGCAGGACATTCTACAGAATCGCTAGCGACTCGGGCGACTGACACACCATCAGTCGCTACGATCGATATCAACCAGGACTGAAGAGCTGGATATATAAGATTGGAGCTTTCCTACTATGAGATAGATTTCATAGTTGCTCTTCAGTCGTCAATCTAAGCATCCGTTTCTTTACAACTGATATCCATCCAACACGGATAGTGAACATTGCTTGGTTTCCAACCCGATCGTTACTGTATTTCCGTATACGGTAGGTTGTACTTGACACTGCCCTTGCCTAGCATAAACCTTGTATATACCAGCTACTTGTGCATTGCGGTGCTCATTGCAATATGCAAATAGAAATAATTAATATCAAAGCAAATAATATATAAAAATATTTAGATATTATAATTTTCCATTATAATATTCTGATTATAATGATATTTTCTAGAATTTCTAATATATATATTATTTTATATAATATCTGCTTTAGTATTAAGTATTGTTCTCTGCATATGCTCTACATATGCCTCCCGTAGATAGAGAGTAAATTTTTCCGCGCATTATTTTACCTACCTTCCCTACCTACGGTCAGCTGTTACCCCTAAGAAGCCTCATTCTTCTCTCTGTCAGAACCAAGCAATTAGCTCGCCAAGCTCATCAGAACCGTCCCTCGAGAAGCCACCAGAAGGCTATCAAAAAAACCCCCCGCGAGACCCTCAAACTACGATCTCAGACACGACTTCTTGACCAACACAGAAGATCACGCCCCAGAATAACCGCGCAGACCACACAGGCCGCCTATTGAATTGCCGTCTGGAATACCGAGAAGAGGTTACCGCCGCTATTATTAGAGAGCTGCCCGAAGAATACCCTGAAACCACAATCTTAAGCCCGTATGACATACTCACTCATGATAGCTTGACCAATATGAGAAGCATACTAAAAGAAAACCAACATTTCTGTTATCGATTGGATACTAAGGAAAGACCCGGACATGGGGGGAAAACCACTGTCATCACCGGGCGACTACGCAAAACACAGCACCAGGACAAGAGAAAACGCTGCACAAATCACCTCCTCTCATGCGAATGTGACAACAGAGAATGGCGGAGATAAATGCTGAAGATGTCGCTGGCAGCAGACCGAGAATCCGGCCCGAGGACAGAAGGCACCTGCTGGAGGACTACTGAGGACTGGCGAGGCCAGGCTGGGCCTTGAAGACGATTGCATCAGGATAACAGAGGCTAGCTTAGGACTCCTTGAGGATAAACGAGGATACCGAGGGCAGACTGAAAACCTTCCAAGTCTGACAAAAGGACAAATAAGGATCGGGGGAAACTTTTTATGCCCTCGCGAAAGTCTCCCAAAACTTTGAGACTACGTCTGAAATTACGATACAAGGTACTCAAGGACAGCAGCACAATCTCAGTCATCTGGCTGTCATTACTATTCGGGCAACCTATGGGCTGATTCTGACGCAATTCCTGGAGAATTCTGGCCCCAAATGATCCCCTGGCTGTCATTTTGCTCCAGTACCAAATAAGGACTTTGTCATTCTGCCCACGACTATACAGCAGAGCCCCCAGTAGAGACGACATATACAGGACAAAAGGAGTAAAACATTTTAGGAATAATGATTGTTATCGCGCGCGTTATTGCTCGCGTTATAACTGTTATCGGCTATGGCTCGGAGCGTTATTGTTATTGAGCCATGTCCGTTATTGCTGCTACTCAGCGTCGAAGGCGCTCTTGCATTCCCTGCTGCATAACAATACGAACCCTTTCTGATACCCTTAAAATATAAGGAAAGGAGAAATCACTACTTACTAGCCCCCTAGCTGTCAACTGACAATCAATCTTAAAAATCACTTAAAACAGGGGAGAAGTAACAACAATACAACAACGAAAGCACCAGACAGTAATATACACGATCACGGGAACCCCCATTTACTCCCAGGCGCTTATGAGAGAGTTACCTAAGAGATTGAATTCCTTGCTCAACACATGACTTCCCTACTATGAAAGACTGGACTATCACCTTTGCTAGGCGGGGACGAGACTTAGCTGAGGACTACTTGGACTTCGTCCTTGCTCACGTATCCATTTGTGGTATCGACGATATTGAGGGGAGAGATATCATCAAGAATTTGTGGTATCGATGACATTGAGGAGAGAGATGTCAAGAATTTGTGGTATCAATGATATTGAGGAAAGAGATGTCATCAAGAATTTGTGGTATCGATGATATTGAGATGTCATCAAGAGAGCTACCTTCAGAAGCCGCCTGCGAGATGAAGCTTTAGAGTGGTGGTAGACTGGACGCGCCTCGTTCAAATCCTGAGTACAGCATAGAAGCCCCTGGATATTTGCCTTGGGTCAAGGCAGACTGGGTTCACGGCAGCCAGGGATTGTGACAGCATCGAGACACCCCGGTCTTGTATGCCGCCTCGTATGAGTGGGCTAGATCATGCTGAGCGCCACCAAGCCCCTCCTGCTTCCAGGGAGACTGCGGTGACGCCGTCAAGTTCTTGGAGACCCCGAATGCAGCTATTGCACGACGCTACGTTCCACCCACACCGTTCCAGAACCGCCCCTATCCATGGCCAGCTGACCATCGGTGGTGATCTAGACTCCTTCGACCCGATGCTGCGCCAGCCAGGCTCCTGAATTCGACATGTGATGCTGTCCTGTCGTATGCATCGGCGCCATGCAAAGCCGAGCCTACGAGCGCCCCTGGTTCCCCCTTGACGTCAGTGTCTGGTGACTCGAGAGCTCGGCCGCACTTTGCACTGCCAACAGCCACTGCGCACCAATGCAAACTACCAGCTCACTCCACCGGCCACTCTCATCTCTGGCTAGCTGACCACTAATCCACCTTGGCTCAGGATGCTGTCACAGAGCGTTTGCCTCCTGGAGCTGCCTGTAGCCCACAGCTATCGGACTAGTCCCCCGACTGGCAAGGCATATCGTACATGCCGTACTAGGCGGCTCCTGAACCCGACTCGGTCTTTTGCATGCGCTCGTGTAGGACCTGCGAGCACACCCTAGAAGTCCCTGAATGTCTGCCTTGAGCTAAGGCAGACTGGGTCCACGGCTGCGAGGGATTGTGACAGCATCGAGATCACCTGGCTTCGCGTCCCGGCTCGCGCTTCCATGCAGGTGCCACCGACAGCTGTGCGGCCTCTGTTGGAAGGCACCATGTTGCTATCCTAGGTCCTCACAACCTCGGGGCGGCGACTCTAGGCACCCCTTGGTAGAACATGACTCGGCCTAGGTGCAGCGGTCTGGCTTTTGTAACTATAGTCCGTATGAGCGAAGATGCTGTCGCCATATACACGGCATGGAAACTAAGAAATACTACGAGAGGAACGAGTAAAGTTAACTATACTGTAACATGATTTTGGGAAATTCCCAAACATTGGAGAATCCTTTCTCATCTCATTCTGCGGCGCATCTTTGCCGCCTGGTGAGACTTGCATCATATACTGGAACAATGAGACGAACTTTCTCATTTCTACCTGCGATATCTGCATGGGTTCCGTTGAGGAGAGAGACGTTTGTACTGGTCGGGGCTTTGATCCCCCTGAGGACAATGTTTGGCCTGGGAACGTCGCTTGGCCGAACGTCGCTTGGCTTGGTAATACTGTTGTTTGGCCTAGATGCGCTGATTGGCCTGGTAACACTGCTGTCTCAAGTGGTTTTGCAAATCTGACCCCTTTCGGATACCATTCTCGCGGCGACTCGGAAGACTAATCTCACTTCGTCGCCCGTCTGGTTGGGCGAATTCTAAGTCGATAACAATGTAAATGTGAAATATAAAAGCTTGATAGTATCATAAACAAATGAAACCATTGCAAAAGCAAAAGCAATAAGAAATCGGCTACCACCTAGCTTTATCTATGGGCCGTCGACGTGGTACCTGTCCCTATAAAGGGCTACGGGTACGCCGATAGCTAGGAGCACTGTACCCTCTTCTACATAGGGTTGCCATCTCGTTAAAGAGATCCCGCCCAGCTTTCTCGTCTATCTCTTGGCCATCCCGGCTAATCAAGACCGGGAGACTGTCGTTTAGATCGTTTTTGATGCCTCCCACCCGCTGAAAGCCGACTTCGGTAGTGCTTAGCCACTCCACGCGGAATGGCGGGGTAGCCTCCCAGTGTATGCCTCTCATCCACCTCGGGCGAGGGATATCGGACGATGGTGCAGTCAACATTCGGGCCTACTCGAGCAATGTGTCAGCTCTATGAGAGTAATGGTGACCATTAACCTGATGGGCCTACAAATCCTTGGAACGCTCTTGACTGGTTGATGGAAAAGAACAGGATGACGTTCTTGCATTCTGCGAACGCAGTTCCGAATAGTTTTTCATTTTGGACCTGCGTAGCCCATATACCCTGAAGAGCAATGTTAGCTCGATGTCTCTATTAGACCGACCCGTGTACCTACATCTTCCATACACTTCCTGACATTTTCTTGATGATAAGACTTAACAATAAAGAACCGTGTTTCTATCCGTTGTTAGCGAAGTAAATAGTTCGAAAGAGATACTCACCATCTTTTCTTCCGAGATCGATGTCTCTTGGATCTCGGATATGGGAGTAACGTGAGATGTCTGTGCCTCTCGATTCGTTCCGATGACGGGGCCCACGGTCCCTACCGCCTTTGTAACTGTCATATTCGCGGTGTCCTTCGTGCAGTTGTGGGAGAGAGCAGCTTCGGCGGTAGTCACTTAGCTCGTGGTTGCGCCGGTTTTCTTCTCTTCGAGGAACCTTTGCTGGAGGCTCGCGAGCATGGTCACTTGAATCAGTTGCTTAATTGACTTCCACTGCTAGGTACACAACGAGATCGCAGTTGATTCCTCCCTCTTAGAGACGGCCCTAGCTTTGAGCAGGCCACGAGCTTGTCCCCTGGCTTCACTGCGCCCCAGGGCTCCTGGATTTCCGACCAATCTCGTCGACTCGGCCAGGTGTAGTGCCAGGGCCTGTGGCAGGGAGACCGAACACGCAGCGTACCAGAGGCGACGGCCAACCCATACGGCGCGGACTGGCGTTTGTCGTGTTGGGTCAAGGAGGTACCAGAGTTGACTCGGCAGTGCGTATTGTTGAATCGCTATCGGGACCTGACATCCCAAGGCAGGGTAGTCACGTGGTCGGAACCACACCGGGACGGGGGCATACGGCGGAGGAGGACACCGGGGCCGGCCAGGGAGACGGAGGTCAAGGTTTTGGGGGCGTTCTAGGTTTTCAGGAATGATGGCGACACCAGCGCCGGGCTCGGCTTTCATCGGCGGTGGCGTACTTCACTGGAAGTCACGAACCCACAGCAAAGTCGTAAGGACAGATGGTCGGATCGATGGCCGGGGAGGACAAGTGTCGAGTTCTTGTGCGCGGTATATCTAGAGCGATGGCCGACCTCTCTAGGGAAGGAAGGCAGAGATCAGTTTCAATCACATCCTAGTCCTGACTCGACGAACTCATTCCGAATCCACTACGAACTACCCCCATCAGTGCACCATCCTCCTCTCTCCCTCACTCCGTCCTATAGGCACTTGACACCCGCTCTCTAGCATTAAAGAATCAAATTCGTTACCTTCTCAAACATTTCCATCTAGACTCGCTCCCTAATGCTCATATTAATAATCAAATCCATTGCCTTTTAAACTTTTCCATCCTCAAGTCTCTCTACCAGGTATTCAGACCTGGAACCATCTCCCTTTCTTCCTAACTATCTCGATTCATCCAAATAGAAATGGCTAACCGTTGACCAAATGTCCTTACTCGAACAATTCTTATACGACAATGATCCTGCTCTCGCAGCACTTGCCGTCCCACTCTCCTTTCTCTGATAGGAAGAATCGCAGCTCACTTTCGAATACCCCAACCCTTCGATATGGTCCCTCCGGGCCCCCGATACGCTCCAACAACACTCCGTGTGCCAATCCTCGGTTCTTGAGTAAAGGCATGCAATAAACTGGAAATGATCGTAACGACTCATCTAAGACGTCCAGGGTTGGTCGATTCTTGGACGCATTAACGTCAGAACTTCCTTCAAACCTGATTGCACGGTCCATTAGAACGGTACGTCCACTGGACATCACAAAACCACTAGCTTCCTGGACTTTCACCACATATGCTTTCCGAAGAAAGCCTTGAAGTGTCAGCTTACCCCCGGACACACCCCCGAAGGGAGTCAGGGAGTCGACCGTCGCTGAGGCTTTTGCGAGGAGCTTTTCGAAGTCACCCCACCACGACTGCGTCTTGATAGGACCGGTTATGGATGCCCACGACCATGTAGGCGCAACGTAAACGCTAGACAGCTGATTTGATCCAGGGATCCCATGCCATAGCAGCATCCGTTCCAGAGATGAGCTCCATAGACCGGCGAGGTATGTGTCCGTCTTGGGAAACATCGTAGCGGCTTCGGATGCAATGGCCGAAATTGCGACGAGTCGATCCGTCTCTCTTGTCAAGTTCCGATCCGTGTACTGCATGACGATTGTGCCCCAAAAGGTTCCACGGCCGTGGGACTGGGCAGAAAGTCGAAGATGGCGTAGACTGGGACGGTCCGAATCCGCCGGGAACTTATCCGTTACCAGGGGAGGTCCCTCTGGACAGCTTTCCGATGCCTCGAGGGTTGGGCACTGCCAAAAGAGCTGATTTTCGGAACAATGGATGATCCTCGGGGCGAGCATATGTTCTTGGAAGACCCACCCGCGTCGCCGTAGCTTGTCCGTCAGCTCGCGAGTCGAGTCATGTCCATGGATCATGGACTCCGCCACTGCGTAGTAAGGCCCGTGCGTGATGCCGGTAAATTGTAGATCCAATTTGCACGGCATCATCCCCTGTGGGTTGTACTCTCGGGATCTATACAGCCCTTCGGAGCTATTGTCTGAGGCAGTAGCTGAAAGGTTGATAGTCCCGTATCGATATACGGCTGCCATCATTGCTGCCTCTTTGATCCAGTCGTCTTCGTCATCTTGCATGATGCAGAGAGAGTCGATCCATGTGTATGAGATTCCAAGCCGATTTGCCGTCGTGATAGCGTCTTGAAAAGTTTGGGGTAGCGTTGAGATCAATTTGCCGCTTTTCAGAGCTTCACAGCTGTCGCTCTGCAACTTCGTCGGCACGTCACCTCCCCAGCAATGACTCAACGTAGCGTAGGGTGTCGGTGAGACGCTTTCGCGCACTCGAAACGAGTCGCCCTCCGGCCCAGACCCTGGTACAAACTCCAAGAGGCGGGTGGGCATCCAGGTTTCTTTATCTTCGTCCCTGCTACTCAGATCTCGGCACAGAGTGTGAGCATCGCAACAGCATGTGAGCCACGATCTCATGATCCCAAGACTTCTCCCATTGTATGTCGCATTGCCTTCGAGCGCCATGGCTGGCAGGCGAGCTGCGAGCGGGTCTGAGCCATGCACTATCAGCAGCTAACACCACATATGCCACAGAGTTTTGACTCAACGGAAACTAACCTGAAACCCGGACGAGCACCACCGTGCAAGCGGTGCCCCAGCCTGTCTGGGACCTTCCCTCTGGGTCATCGAGTTCGCCTTCAAACTTCAATTTATAGTATCCGTCGACATTCTGGTCTGCTAACTTGACTCGGAAGTTTACTCCCGGGGTTGATGGAAATGGTTTTAGCGGCGGCACCAGTTTTCGGTGCCCAGTGAGCATCGGCAAAACAGAATCAGAAAGGATGGAGCACAAAGGGCAGCTATCTAGTTGTGGAAGGTGAAACGATGTGTCGCCATCGCGCATTGTCGGCCAGAACCGGAAGAAGTAAGGGTAAATGTATCCCTTAGCATCGAAATCTCTGCCAAGCAGGCTCTCGCATTCGTCGCAAAGCCGGGGGCTGGTAGCCATTGTAGGCGATCGATGGTGGTTGTAGCAGCGAGTGGAGCGGATGGATTGTGTAGCCCGTAGGCTTCGGAGCTAGAAGCGCAGTCCGGAGAGAACCCTGCGGGGTGTGGTTAGGTCGTGTGTTCGATGCCTCAAGGATCTCAACTCGCAGGGAATTTTGGAACTCCGCAGAGGTAAATTATCAAACCTCGAGCGGACTCGGGAGGTAGAATGCGAGGACTATTACACCCATTCTCAAACTCGAGAATGAACCACGAGGGTTCTATGTCCACAGAAGACTAGATGTGGGTGAGCTCTCTTTTCTTGCCGAGCGTCTATCATGACTAGAGAAGTGAGGCGGACACGGGCTCCGACGTGGCCGTCGTCTAAAGAGTAGGGCGAACAGTGCCTACGGGCGCTACTACAGTCTAGCCAATCGGCCGGCCGCGATAGCCAGGGAAGCGAGGCGAGGCGTTGGTTGCGAGGAGAACAGCGGGGTCGTCTAGCGGGGTGGTCGGAGCGCCGATCTGATCAAGTTCAAATAGCAGGCCAGAACTTGGCGCCTCCCCTCCCGGGTGGCATTTTACGCACCCCTGCCGATCGCTAAAATTAGCGCCGAGATCCTCAAAATCGCAGCGGAGCAATCAATCTCCGTGACGGCTACTTCTCGCCGCATCGCCGTTGACAGTGTTAGCCGGTTCTAAGTAGATGCAAGACTTTGTACTGAGTAGATTGTGTGCTGGTATGGCAATGGCAATTGCTGGGTACACCGGTATTGTGGAGTCTGGAGGGATTGGCTAGTTCTGGATTGAGTAGCTATAGAAGCAGATCATCGTACGATATATAAAACATCTAGTTTCATCACGCATTCCAGGGTTGAGAGGAGTCATGTAGTAGCGCTAGTGCCGTGCACAGAAAACGAGTGATGTTTCCCGTTTTCAGCTGAATGGGCAATATGTCACCTTGTAGGTCATTTTTAGCTCTTGCTACTGAAGGCTAATAATGCCTGTCCACTACCCCAATTATGGCATTTAATTAACTAAGACGAAATGCCTATATACCTGCTGCTATAGCGATCCGTGGGTCTAGGGAAAAAGATGTAAAATGCGATGATTCTCAAAATCTAGCGGCCGGGCGGGGAGGTTTCAACCACCCCGCGGCTTATCTAATCTACTTATCGATAAGCCCCCAAGCCGCTGCAGCAAGTGCCGCTCCAAAAAAAGAAGCTATCGTCGTCCTCGACGATCACCCGATCAGGAAATAATGCATGGTTTCGCTCAACGCTTTCCGGCATTTCAAGCCGAGCGTCGAACAGGAGCCTCTGTCACAGCGGTCACCCTCTCCTTCTTCGAGGAGGTATTCTTTGTGCCTTTCGGGGCCTCCTTTCCAGGCAAGGCCTCCTCGCGGCGGAGCCGGCTCTCGTATCGATCGACTAGGTCCCCGGTGTGCTTGAGCTGTGACAGCTTCATCCACCGATCATCTTTAGGACCATAGTTTTTCCAGCGAATAAGGTACCGTAGCCTATGTCCCGAACCTTTCTTTCCCACAATCTTGTCTACCTCAAAGATGTCCCCATCGATGTCCGTATCCCCAGAGATATCCGATTCTCCCCCGTACTCGACTGGCCCCGCCGGAGGGGGCCTCCTAGAGAAGGGGTCATCATCGCCGTTGTAGGCGGTCAGATACTGAACGCTGACAACGGGGTGGATCTTCATATCATGAGGGATATCGATTTCGTACGCCAGATTAGTCACCTTGCGGGTTATGGTGTACGGGCCCTCTCGTCGAGGAGTAACCTTGCTGGGGAGCCGGCCTTTGAGGCGGTAGGCTTTCCCAAGCGTCAGCCACACCCGGTCTCCCTTTTCAAATTCGACTTGACGATGCCTCTCGTCGTAACGTTTTTTGGCGACGGCAGCGGCGATAGACATAGCCAACTGTGCGTCGCGACGAAGGTGCTCTCGCATGAAGCGCATATTCGCGACTTCAAGCGGCGCGGTGCGCGTCAGGCGGTCCAAAGGACCGGGGATCTTGAACCCAAACAGGTACTCGTGAGGGCTAGCCTCGATGGCTTCCAAATGAGCACTGTTCAGGTTCCACTGCAAAGCTGGGATGACATCCACCCAGGGCTCGTCGGAGCGTTCATAAGCATGGTAACGAATCGCAACCTCGACTGACTGGTTCTTCCGTTCCGACTGCCCATCGGACTGGGGGTGGTACGCCGTCGTCATCATTAGTCGTGTGCCAAATGTCTTCCACAGACCATTCCAGAACTCTGAGATGAATTTCGGGTCTCGGTCAGAGATGATAGAGCGTGGGCATGACCAGTCGCCCAAGAGGAGCTGGCGGCCTGTAACTGTGGCCCAATCCGCGGCCGAATACGTGGTATGGCCAGGAATGAGCATAGTTCGCTTAGACGATTTACGCATCATCGTCATCAGGGCATCGAAGGCGTCAAAACCTTCGTGGTGCCAAGGAGTGCCGGCCGAAGCCACCAGCGGCAGCGCCACGATAAAATCAATGGCTACAGTGTGCATAGGCTCCTCCGGAGCCAGGATAGGGGTATAATTCCCTATAGGTAGCTGGTTGTCGTTACGGTTAGCTCCGCACGTATGGCATTTGGCGCAGTACTTGGTGACCAGCAGGCTGGCGATCAATTCAACGTCAACGTCAACATCTTCAATCTAGATTGAATTGATGGTCCGTGCATCAATTCAATCAATTCAATCCTACGGATAGATTGGCCCCACCTTCAATTCAATCAATGTCCGTTGATGATTGAATTGACGGCATTGAACGGTGACCCCCTGGTCCACCAAAAGGTCCAAAATTAGGCTATGACATATCCGGATCTAGCTAACCCCAAAGCGTCACTTCAATGGACCTTGTCAGCGGGCGTGGACCTTTCGCGTTTGGAGCTATTCGCGAACCCTTTCATCATCGACAATCCACATAAAATACTTACGCAGGGATGGCCCAGACCGACCTGCACCTTGCCAGGCTGGCGATCAATTCAATTCAATCAATCTGACCCCCCGATTGAATTGAATTGACGCTAACCCATCCAACTCGTCATTGAATTGATCAATCTAGTCCCTACATTGAATTGATTGACGTTGGATTGACGGAATTGACGCTATTCATAATATCCCTGTCTCTCAGTCCGAATCCGGGCTAGCCCCCTTAACAAACTCCATGCCTCCGGTTTGGTTATGGAATACACTATGTCCAACCTCCTCAGATGTATCAATAAGACTATCTTCGGCCTTGATCAACCCATTCCTTACCCAGGACCTCAACGTTTGCGCAATACCGATTGTACTGGCTTCCATTCGAGTCCTCAGAGGAGAGACCATCTGGCCAGCCGCGGAGAAGAGCCGTTCACACTCTGCGGACATAGGAGGGATAGAGAGGATATCGAAGGCCATGCGAGAGAGGCGAGGAAAGTTTTGGCGCCGTTCACGCCAATAAGAAAAGAGATCCGCAACGTCATCGTCCTCAGGCGAGGGAGTGAGGAGCCAACGTTCGTATTCGTCCGTAAAGTCGGTTTGGAGCGAGGACGATGAAAAGGGTGGGCGTATCGCCGACGAAAGCCTCTCTGCCCTGTGTCTCTCAAGGGCTGACTGGTGGAGCTTTCGTCTTTTCACAACTGGCTCGTCTTGATGATAGGAAATCGGGAGCGTCCGATACTCCCTTTCCCACAAATCCTTGACAATGGCCTTAGCATTCGAGAGCCAATCTGGCCGGTCGGCCCAAATGTTTTCATAGTACCTCCACCGATACGCAGGATGGAGGATAGTAGCCGCATAATACACCGGCGTCTGATCGAGGAAGGTATAGTATTCGTCGAGCTTCTTCCAGACAAGATTGACGTTTAACTTGAAGTGCTCAGGATCTGGGTAATATTCTGCGGCTTCTTTCCACTGTTCGAGCCGTTCCAGGAGATATTCGTATGTTGTTGCCACATCCCAGACATTTCCATATGCCGCAACGCAACCGCCTTTGCGGACACGATTCTGGGCATCCCCTTCAAGCATGAGAAGGGCCTCTTCGAAATCCACAAGCACTTGATTTAGTAGGTCAATGACCTTCCAGTCCTTCTGTAATGAGCACCCCAAGTAGCACAGGTACCTGGTACGTCAAAGGTTTATGCTAGGCAAAGGTGGTATGCAGTACAATCTACCTGTATACGGAAATACAGTTCGGAGTGAGTTGGAAACGCTTCTGAGTATTCACTATCCGTATTGGATACTAGTTATAAAGAACTGATACTTAGATTGATAACTGAAAAGCAACTATGAAATCTATCCTGATAGTAGGAAATATCCTATCTTATATATCCAGCTCTTTAGTCCTAAATTATTTGAATTATTTACTGATATTGATAATTCAAGCTTTCTTCTGTTGAATTATTAACTGATTTTACTGATTCGACCCTAACCCTTAATTATATAATCTTGAAAGTTTTGTCTGTTTTATATAAGGGTGCCTTTTTTTGCCTCGGATATTAGATCCGTGCTACGTTAGTCCTGGATCTACTGATCCGGCCTATTCCTATAACCTGAACTGTTTTTTGGTTTATAATATTATCTCTTTCTTTGTAATCTTTATCCCTAAAGATTTTCCATAAGTAGTCCTGCTTGATATTCTTATTTCGGATCGCGCTTTCCTAATTCGTTATATCGAATAGGGTTACAAAACGATCTTTTGCGAATTTGTTTGCGAAAAGTTCTTCTGATCGCTATTTCTTAATATCTAAGATTCTCGCAAATTTTGTTAAAATGCCGACCTGTTCTTTCTGTAAAAGTCGTAGCTTAAGTTCTTGTTAAGTTTCCGCTTAAGATTCTTCTTATTATCTGGAATATATTAGATCTGGTTGTACGAAATACGATATTCTGGGTCCTTTTCCTGCGAAGCTTTTTCAGATCGCTATCCAATATCGCAAGTTGGAAAACGAGATCGAGGCTCGTAAAGAGGAGTTGTTCCGTTTCCGCAAACAAAAGCGCATATAGTCCGAGAAGATAAAACGGGCGTTTCGCCGGGGTATTACCCGTATAGAGGAATTGGATCGTATTGAGCGTAAGAAGGCCGAGAAAGAGGCTGCTATCTTGGCTGTTCCGGCCGGTCCGCTTCCTAAAGTTTTTCCTGATTCTTTATTGCAGGAATTTGAAGGGGTAGATTGGAATTCCGTTAGTTTTGCTATGCTTGAAGCTTCTGGTTCCGGAATTACTAAGTCTGCTGATTGTCCGGTAAATAATTCTTAATTAGTTTCTGTATAGAAAATGGTTTCTCTATTCTTATATTGGTATTTAAGGTTTTTAAGTTCTTTAGTATTATTATAGGCTTCTTTTTCTTGCGGGGTAAAGCGTATATAATTCGCAAAATCGATTTTTTCTAGGATTATATCGAATTATTCGACCTTTTCCTAATAGTCTTTAATAAGTTCTAAGCTAATATTATTAGGTTTTTCCTATATATTTTCTTTATATCCGTAATCTTTCTATTTAATAAGGTATTATTATTCGCGTTTTCGTAATTTTGAATTAAATATTATTTCGATTTCCTATTATTGCTTATTTGGGTTAAATTTAATATTATAATCCAATAATATATCTGCTAGTATTAATTCGAGAAGTAATTTGTGAAAAACTGGGTATATTCTTATTCCTGGTAGTAAGTTAAGCTTATAGCTAATTTCCGAGAGTTTTTTCGAAATTTTGAAAGGTCCTAGTTTTTTATAGTCCAATTTATCGCTTAGTTTCTTGGTTTTGATATTTTTGCGTTTCAAATAGACTTTATTTCCCTCTTATAGGATTGGTTCTTCAATCCTTTTCTGGTTAGCGTATTTCGTTATATTTTCAATAAGTTCTTGGAATATCTTCTGGAATTTCGCTTAAATATCCTTAATTTTCCTGACTTATTATTCTGCTATTTCTGCAATTATTCCTGGAAATGCTTCGTAATATGCTATTAATTCTTATCCGTATAAGGCTTTGAATAATAATACTTTTATTATTAAAGTTATCGCGCTATTATAAGCGAATTGTATAAGTAATAGGAATTTAATCCAATTATTTTAATTGTAATTAATATAATATTTGAGGTATTATTTTACAATCTGGTTAATCCTTTCTATCTGTCCGTCTATTTCAGGGTAAAATGCTATAGATAGTCTGTATTTTATTCCGAGTTATTTTATAAGTGAAATCCAAAACCGTAATATAAACTTTCTGTCTCTATCGGAAATAATCTCTTATAGCATTCCGTAATTGCTTACAATATTTCTTAAGAATGTATATAACAATTCTTCTGCAATACTAGCCTCTTTATATAGTAGGAAATAGCTATACTTGCTCAGTTTATAAACTACTATTAAGATACTATTGAATGCAACTTTAATTAAAGGTTTTCGTAAGGTTAATAGTTTAATAACGAAGTTTAGGCTAATAGATGCCCAAACCGTATCTGGTACCGGTAGAGGTTATAATAATCCGTAAGATTTATATTATTCTATTTTATTCCTCTTACAGCTATTGCAATTATTAATAATATTTCGTATTCTGGATTTAAATCCTAATAAGTTCTAATATCTCTAGATCCTATCTATTATTGCTATAATTCCTTAATATCCATAAGCTAATACTTTATATACCCATTTGATATATTTATCTTATTTTTCGAGTATTATATTTTCAGGTTATTTTTCTTGCTATCTAATTCTGAATATAGCATTAATCTCTTATTGTTATACGAGGTTGCTGTCCTTATCGATATCGAAAAGAGTCTATTCTTTGACTTCTTTCTCTGGCTTATAGTCCGCCCGTCTGCTAAGAGCGTCTGCCCTAGTATTTTCCTTTCCTGGGGTATATGTAATTTTGATATCGAATTGTAATAGGTATTCTGCCTATCTGACTTATTTCTTATTAAGCACTTTCGTAATTATAAATATTGCTAAGTTCTTATAATCGGTAAAGACTTGAATCGGGTATTTTGCGCTAATCAAATAGTATTCCTATTCTTGGAATGCATATATTATTGCTATAAGTTCTTAATCTAGTATTACGTACTGGAATTCTAATCCGTTAAGTTTCTTGCTAAAATTTGTAATGAAATATAGTTTTCTTTAATCGTCCTATTAAATAAGTTCGCTACCGATAGCATATCTTGATATATCTGTATTAATTTCAAATAATCTTATCGGGTTTGCCTCTTGCAGTATCGGATCTTATATAATTCGCTTTTTGAATTTGCCGAACGCTTTCTATTTTTTATTTATCTATTCGAAATTCCTATTTTTCTTAATTAGTTCTGTTAATAGTCTGGCAATATCTATATATCCCTTAATAAATTATCGGTAGAAGTTAATATATCTTAAAAACGATCTAATATTAGTAATATTTCGAGGTTATAGCCAATTTCGTATTGCTTCGACCTTATTTTTTTATATTCGAATAATGCTTAGTTCAATAATATACCCGAAATAATCGACTTTCTGCTTATAGAAATGGCTTTTTTCTTTATTAATAAAGAATTTATTATTCTTGAGAATTTATAGCACTTATCTGATATATTATTTATGCGTTTTAAAGTTTTTGGAATAAATTAGAATATTATCGAAGTAAACGATAATAAAATAATCCAAGTATTCTCGTAATAAATAGTTTATATATTCCTAGAAGGATATTGGGGCGTTAGTAAGTCCGAATGGCATAATAAAGTATTTATAGTGCCCATAACGTATTCTGAATGCCGTTTTCCATTTATATCCTTCTTTAATACGGATATACGCATAGCCTTCTTGCAAGTCTAGTGCCGTAAACCAGTTTGCGCTTCGCAGTCTATTATATAATTCCTTTAATAGGGGTAGTGGGTACCGATTTTTAATAGTAATATCGTTAAGTTATCTGTAATTCATATAGAGTCGTAATTTGCCATTCTTCTTTGGTATAAACAGGATAGGATATCTTGCTAGCAAATGGGATTTCCGTATAAATCCTTTTTTCAGTTATTCGTCGAAATATTCTCTAAGTATTTCGAGTCGTGCCTTATCCAATCCGTAGATTAGCTTGAATGCTGGTTATATTCCTGGCTTAAGAGGGATTTCGTAATCGTATGGTCCATATATTAAGAGTCTTGCGTTTCTCTTATTCTGGAAGATTTCCTTAAACTCCTAATACTCTCTTAGTACGTTTCTGAATTCTGGTTTTGGCCCTTTTTCTGTATCCGCTACTTGTAAGAACAGAAGGTATTGTTTTGCCATTTTGTTTTCGTTATTAATTTCCTTATAATCCTATAATCTATATATCGGAGCTTCTAAGTATCGTTTATAGTTCGGTAAAAAGTATTAATTCTCTTCTTGCAGTATCCGCTTTCGGGATCTTAATTTGTATCGAGCTTTGCAATTATTTTGGCATCTATCCACTTATTGCATTAACTTACTATTGCTCTTTTCTATAGAGTCTAATTATCGTATAATCCTTTTCTATAAGCTATCAGTTTTTGCTAATTTGGAAGTAATATAAATATTCGTTTGAAAGTCTTTTCCTAAACTCTTTTCAATAACTAAATCTTGCCTTGCGCTTTTGATTGCAATTATCTCCTAGGGTATAGCATTATCCTAATAGATCTGGCTAGTAATCTAATCGATTCGAAGGTTATGCTCTTTAAGTTAAAGTAATCCTATAATTATATCGTATTTTGCTATATCCGTAATATCGAAAGCCAGGTTTATTATACGTTTTTGGATCGAAATAAGTAAACGATTAGTTTCTATATCGATTATATTTTAATTATAAGTAACCGGTTTTCCTTTTATAGTATATAGTATATATAAATTCCTTTTCTGCTTTTATATAATACGTACTTGATTGATAATTCTTGGTAAAATGAAATTCCTTTAAGCGCTACTATCCAATAATACGCTATATACTTGCCTGTTAAGTTGCATTAATATCTTAATATGCTTCTAGCCTGCTATCGTTATTAGGCTTAAAGACTTTATAAGTCTGAACGTCTGCTATCTTATTACAAGCGTTCTTCGTCTTTTAGGCCTTTCGTATTTTATTTAGGGCTTTGGGCTGCTTGCTATGCTAGCTCTTTAGCTTATTTTATGCCGTATATGCGCTTTTATCGTTATTTGCTACGACTTTCAAAATCCATTCGTTAATGCTATGCATAAAGCTTCCTGCTTATATATATTTCGCATTTTTCTGTTTAGCATTGCTACTACTTAATCTATCTGTTAAGGCATTCCTGAAAGAAATTCTCAAATAGCTTTACGTATACAAAATATTCGAATTTGTCTAATATTATTCGGTATTATAGGTTAATTTCTTTATATACTTGGAAGATACCCTATAATTTTCTTATCGGGAACCAGTTATTTAATACTTTTTCTGAAAAATGCATCCGGCAATTATTATAAGCATATAAGATCTATAACAATTCGTAATATTTGAAAGATAAGGGATTAATCCTTTCGTTCTCGTATTGCTAATAATTATAGCTTTATGGTTGCCAGTACCTTAATATCTCGTTTAGCATTATTCCGTAAATGCGGTATTCTGTTATTTCTAGAAGTATGCATTCTATAGGTTATTCTATAGCGTTTTCTTTATTCTCTATATTAAGAGTGATAGGTTCCGGTAATTCGTATATCTGTCGGTCTTAGAAGTTTTTTCCTTTTTCGAGGGCTGCCGGTCTTGGGATTCCGTTATAGGGTTCTTTTGCTATGCGGTTTACCCAATGAAATTAAAGATATTTTCCTTTATCTTCCTTATATTCTTCTCGGTCCGCAATTCCTAGCAGTTCTGAATTGTTATTCGGTAAGTAATTATATCTGCTAGCGATTTTTCCTAGCGAATTAATAAAGCAGTTAAATATAATATCTATATCGATATTTCTTACTGCTAGTTACTTTTTGCCTTTTGGTATGCATAGGAACTAGTTCCTGCTTTCTTTATCCGAAAGGTATACTAAGCAACAATCGTTATAATATGCAATCCAGCTAAGATTATTATATTCCTTGCTAAGGTCTTATATTTGCTCTGGAAGGATATGCTTAATAAGTAGTTTATCTTTTCGCTATATAACGTTAAGCATCCTTTCTGCTAAGATGGGTTTCCAATTCTAATAGTTTTGTCGTAATTGCTAGTATTCTTTCGCTATATATCCTGCTTTACTATAGTTATAGCAATTGAATATGCGAGGCTGTCTTTTGCCGGGGCTCCGTTATATTGCATTTAGTTCTATAGGTCCGGCATGCATTGTGCCGCTCTGGGCTATATTTCGTTAATTCCCGTAATATTGCCCATTATACCGAGGTTATCCAGTATTCGCCTGGAATTTCGAAAAGAACTATTTCTTAATACATTACTAGCATTATTCGTATAATTAATTATCGATTTTAACCGCTATGCTAATATATTCGTTAAAGTTATTTGGGCGATTTATTTTGTAAAATTTATCTTTTATATTATCTTTTAATCTTTTATAATACTGATTTATAAATAGGCTATCTTTATAGTCTAAATATATTACGATTTGCTAAAACTTGGTAATATAGTCGGCTGCCGATCCTGTTTGTCGGAATTCCTTAAGTTTCTGAATAGCAGTACGTTACTTATCTGGGTCGCTGAATATTTTAGCGAAGAGTTTTTCAAAGTTGGAATATTTCTTGAAAACTTCTTTGGTTATATCGTTCTGATCCAAGCGGGTATTATCTATATAATTGCGGAAAGTAAGTTCTTACTACTGAAAGGCTGTTCTTTTAAGGCGACTGCTTGCAAAGATAATTTTGTTTACCTTGCTAGTGAATTACAGACAATAATACTGAAAATAGGTTTTATATTAAATAAGAAAAGCCTGAAATTTGTTACGCTTGCTATTATAAGGGTTTAGTTTATCGAGTTTATAAGCTTTAGCCTGCTGAAAGGTATTGAAGCGGGTAATTTCCGTTCTGATTTCGATTAACTGGTTATAGAGGGTCTAGTTTTGGGCTAGAAGCTTTTCGTTAATAAGGGGAAGGGGTATAGGAAGAGCTTTTCTCTGAGAAAATCTTGCCTGGGACGAAATAAGTAAGTCGGTGCACCTAGTTCCCGCACCCCCCCTGTTCCCGCACCCCCTTTTTTCCAGACCGCCATTTCCAACCCCCCTCGAACACTTCCTTCTTTCTCAATCAATTTTCATCGTAATCTTTCTATCTTTTCAGAGAACCTTCAATATTGACTCAAGATGCCATATACCGAAAAAGACGTATAGGACGCCCTTGTGGCGATCGCAAACGGCAAATCTGTCAAAAGCTCCTCCTCCGCTTGGGGTATTCCGATAACTACGCTCAGAGGTCGCCTTTCTGGCATATAACCATATCAAATCGCCTACGAAGATTCTTAGCGACTCTCTAGCTATCAAGAGATTACACTAGCTATCTGGGCCCTTGCTTAAAGCGATTTTGGCTTCCTTCCGACCTATGCAGAACTAAAGAGTTTTGCTTAGCGAATCCTGGATATCAAAGGCGACCTTTAGCCTTTAGGAAAAAAATAGCTTGATAGCTTTTTAAAGCGAAATCCGGCATTTAAGATTAAGAGGGCTAGACGGATCGATTTAGTTCGAATAAATAGTATAAGAATAGAGGTAATCCGTTTTTAGTTTCAAAAATTCAGCTTGCCAGCCGTTCTTAAAATAAAACCAGCTAATAGGTGGAATATAAACGAGGCAGGGATAATCGAGGGCCAGGGAGAGAATGGCCTTGTTCTCGGAAGCTCTGAGAGTCGTTCTGTACAGAAAAAACAGCCTGGATTGCGTATCTGGACTATATTTCTGGAATGTATATCGGCTGAAGGCGCTTATCTCTTTCCTTTAGTGATATTCAAAGGGAAAACAGCTTAGGACTATTAGTGGCCCCTCGATCTGAAGCCGTATTAAGGCTAGGAATTCTCTGTTTCTAATAACGGCTAAACGAATAATAAGATAGCCTTTAAATGGCTTAAAAAGATCTTTATTCCTATTAGCCAGCCAAAGGACTAGAAGGAAGCCAGACTGCTAGTTCTGGATGGCTATAAAAGCTATATAACTGAGGAATTTATATGGCTTTGCTTCCAGAATAATATTTTCCTAATTTATTTATTTCCCTATTACTTGCATATTCTTCAGCCTCTTGATTTAGGGGTCTTTTCGTCTTTAAAAAGGGCATACAGAAAGAAGGTTAGCGATCTGGGTCTCTGGGGCGATTCGAGCCTTTCGAGCAAGCGGCTCTTTCTTGAGAACTATCGTCAGGCTCGTTCTGCTAGTCTTTCAAAGCGAAATATTCAGTCTGGCTGGCAAGCTACTGGCTTATGGCCAGTCTCTTGGGCAAAACCTATTATGAGCCCTTTCCTCTTCGAGAATAACCGTTAACAAGCTCCCAGCCAGCCAGGATCTGTTCCAATATCTTTATCAGCTTCGAAATATACCCTTCAAGCATTTCCGAGCCGATATAAGCAATATACGACCCCCAAGAAGAGAAAGGACCTAATGGCTCTTGCTAACGAATTTTAAAGCCAAATACAGATTTCGTTAGCAAGCCGATTGCTTTTCAGAAAGATATATAAAGGGTGGGACGAAAGGGATATATCGCTGGCTAAAGCGCTAGAAGAAAGCCGAGCCCTCAGAGTCCAAAATGAGGGTATACGACCAGCAAAACGAAGGAAGGTCGATTTAAGCCCGATGTTATGAACTAACGGACGGTTCAGGTTACAGGAACAGGCCGGATCAGTGGATCCAGGACCAACGTGGCACGGATCCAACATCCGAAGCAGGAAACCCGCTTATATAAGAATGCCAAGCATTTAGTATTACTTAAGCAAGGGTTAGGGTTTGCTTACCCGAGCTCAGTAAGCAATACTGAGCAGCGCTAAGCAATAGTAATCCAGGATTAAAGAGCTGGATATATAAGATTGGACATTTCCTATTATTAGATAGATTTCATAATTGCTTTTCAGTTATCAATTTAAATATTAGCTCTATTATAACTGGTATCCAATACGGATAGTGAATACTTAGCAAATATTAAATACTTTCAGAATTATATTTCCGTATACAAGTAAATTATATTGCATACTACTTTTGCTTAGCATAAACCTTTAATATACTAAGTATTTATGCTATTTGAATATTTATTATATTTTGATAATTCTTGCTTAAGGATTAGTTTAATATTATTTATTTTTAGCAATATAGAAATATAATAGCTTTTCCTATTCCAATACTGTCTTCCTTTTAGCAGATTACGCTTTAGATTCTGCAAGCCCAGATTGCGGCCCTGTAATAGCGCATTAAGGAATTTGAAGAATAAGAAGAAATTCCTTAAGTTACTATCGCCGATAAGCCCTATAAGCTCGATAAACCCAATACTTATAATAGAAACCAGAAAACCTTCCAGGGATTTCTTACCCAGTATAAAGCCTATTTTGTCTATTATAGTTCCCAGTTTGATACCGAAGAAAAGAAGGTCGTCTTTGCAAGTGCTCGTCTCTAATACGAAACCCTGGCTTAATACGAGCCTTTCTTTCGCAATTATTTGGATAACCAAAGCAATTTGGCAGTACGCAAAACAGAGATTACCAGAATATTCTTTCATTTCGAAAAATTCGAGCAGATAATCAAAAGAACTTTCGGCAACCCTAACAAAATCAAATCGGCAGAACGAAAACTTATAAAGCTGCAACAAACCAAATCTATATCGGCATATATAGCTAAATTTAACTATATCGTATCCAAATTACTATAAGACTTAGCATGGATAATAATTCAGTACTATATAAGATTTAAGAATAAGGTTAAGGACGAACTTTATAAAATCGATAGATTTAAAGAATTCTTGGAATATGCAGAAATTGCGGTTAAAATCGATAACCGATAATACAAGAAACGAATAGAGAAATAAGGGATAAAGATATATTTTCGCCCCAAATTCCAGGCCAATACAGAACGGCCTTAGCATAACGGATAGCAATATGGATATTATAAAAGCATAGCCCAGAGCGGCATAATATATGCTGGACCTATAGAATTAGATGCAGCGCAGAGGAGCCCCGGCAAGGGAAAACCCCGTTTCAGTTGCTATAATTGCGGAAAAGCAGGGCATATAGCGAAGGAATGCTGGCAACCCAAGAAGAATGGTTGGAAACCCGTATTAGAGGAGAAGCACCTTAGCGCAACTTGGCGAAGGGATAACTAACCTTCCAGAGGAATTATTACAGAGCAAATGCCGGACTCCAGAAAAGAGCATAATAATTTCAATTGGACTGCTTGCTACGATAATTACTGCCTGATATACCTCTCGGATAAAGAAGGAAGAAACTGGTTCCTATACGCACTAAAAGAAAGAAAATAGCTAGCAATAGGAAATATCGAGACTAATGCTATATCTGATTGCTTTACTAACTTTTTAAGGAAAATCGCTAGCAGATATAGCTACTTATCCGATAATAATTCAGAATTAGCAAAGATTGTTAATTAAAAAGGATACGAGAAAGATAGAGGGAAATACCCTTAGCTATATTGGATAAACCGCTTAATAGAAGAACTCTTAGAAGAGATTCCAGAATCGGTAATCTTGGAAGAAGAAGATCTCTAAGACCGATAACCTTACGAACCATTAGAACCTATTACTCTCGATATAGAGAATGAAAAAGATACCTAGAAATTATTGGCAAATATAACTTTCGAACCCCCGAAAAATACGGAATATGCTATCTTTAGACTTATACTCGATAAAGTTTATAAAAGCATGCGATTTTAGAATAATGCTTATTAAAAGCATAAAAATAAAAGGATTAGCATGCGATTATTCCAATATTATTAAATCGTATAAATCTTGTATATTTATAATAATTGCAAAGAGCATTTCGTAGCCAAAATGGCTAATAACTGGTTTTTATAAAAGGATTAATATCTAATTATTAAAGCTTACGAAAAACGGGATCTTTGCTATAAAGTTAAGCTTGACCGAAATAGATATTTTGGTCTTATCGGACTACCCGATAACTTCTTTCGAGACTGCTTAGATAAGAAGGTTAAATGGCAAAAATGCTTTATAGAAGAATGCGAAGTCTACGCTAGCAAGAAGCTATACGCATAGCATTAGCGAATGGATTTTGAAAACTGCAGCAGATAGAGGCGCATATACGGCATAAAATAAGCCAAAAAGCTAGTATAAAAAGCAGCTTAAAGCCTTAAATAAACCCTAAAAGCCTTAAAAAACGAAAAATGCTTATAACAGGATAGCAAATATTCGGACTTACGAAGTCTTTAAGCTTAGCAGCAAATACAAGTTAGAAATATATCAAGATACTAATATAACTCGACAAGCAAATATATAGCGCATTTCTAGATAATAGCGCTTAAGGAAACTTTATTTTACTAAAGATTATCAATTAAGCATATATTATATGGAAATAGAAAAGGAATCCGTATATACTATATACCGTAAAAAGAAAACCAGTTAATTATAATCAAAGTATAATCGATATAAAAACTGATTATCTATTTATCTCGATTTAAGGACAAGCGTTAAACCTAACTTTCGATATTACGAATACGGCAAAATACGATATAATTATAGGATTACTTTGGCTTAAGGAATATAACTTTCGAATCGATTGGACTACTGGCCAGATCTATTGGGATAACGCTATATCCCGGAAGATAGTTGCAATTAAAAGCGCAAGGCGAGATTCAGTTATTGAGCAGAGCTTCGCAATAAGCCTTCAAACGGATACTTATACTACTTCCAAATCAGCAAGGACTGATAGCTTATAGAGAGGAACCGTACGATAGCTAGATTTTAAGGAACGGAATAGCAGTAAGTTAGAATTACAAGTAGATAAATACCAAACTGATAATTTGGTTCGATACAAAACGGTACGACAAAACAAAATACTATAAGAAAAGAATCGATAATTCTTTCCGGATTACGGACAATACCCGGAAATACTAATATATAGATTATAGAAATATAAGGAGATTAATAATAAAGATAAAATAGCAAAACGATACCTTCTGTTCCTATAAATAGCAGATATAGAAGAAGGACCAAAATTAGAATTCAAGAACGTATTAAGGGAGTATTACAAGTTCAAAGAGATCTTTCGAAATAAAAAGGATGCAGGATTCTTAGCATACGGACTTTACGATTACGAAATTCCCTTCAAACCAGGAATATATCCAGCATTCAAGCCAATTTACGGGCTAAACGAAATACGACTCGAAGCATTCAGGGAATATTTTGACGAATAGCTAAAGAAAGGATTTATACGAAAATCCTACTTACTAGCAAGATATCCTATCCTGTTCGTATTAAAGAAAAATAGCAAATTACAACTTTATATAAATTATAAGCAATTTAATAATATTATTATTAAGAACCGGTATCCATTATTATTACCAAAAGAATTACGCGATAGATTTCGTAGCGTATAATGGTTTATAGCATTCGATTTATAAGAAGAATATGCATATATCCGTATCAAAAAAGGATACGAATGGAAAATAGCATTCAGAATACGCTATAGCCATTTCGAATACTTTATTATGCCCTTTAGACTTACAAACGCGCTAGCATTATTCCAGGAATATATAAATTATATCCTGCAAGAATATTTAGATTATTTCGTTATTGTTTACTTAAATAATATCCTAATTTATTCGAAAGATATAGAAATATATAAATAATATATTTAGCAGGTATTAAAGATTCTTAAAGATAATAAACTCTTTATTAATAGAGAAAAGAGCTATTTCTATATACAGAAAGTCGACTACTTCGGATATACTATAAAGCTAAGCATTATCAGAATGCAGAAAAATAAAGTTAAAGCAGTACGGGAATGGCTATAGCTATAGGATATTACAGATATCAGGTTATTCCTCGGCTATATTAACTTCTATCGACAATTTATTAAGGGATATGCAAAAGTTACCAGGCTATTAACAGAACTAACCAAGAAAGATAGGATATTCGAATAAATAGAAACTTAGCAATAAGCATTTAGCATATTTAAAGAAAGAATCTTATAGGAACTAATATTGCAGTATGGGCGGGTCTGCTGTTTCCAAAAACACTATACATGCTCCCTATATAGCCCGCAAGGCTAAACGGGGAGGCGAGCGAGAATAGAGCTCTCCTAATAGAAGGGTTATAAAACGAACGGTAATGGGATAAAAGATACAATAAAAGGGACCTAGAACTATCCTTATACTCTGACCAGAGTAGAACGGATAGCCTGGGCCCTCTCGAGGGATGGCAAGGCAGAAAATAAATAGGCTGCGAATTAGGATTTTGGAAGGGAAGACATATTAATTCATATCTGGCCATGCGATCCTCCTCTTCTCGAAGGAACGAGGGAACGGCACGACTTATATATATATATCTGGGACCCTTGCCGGGGTCTGAAAAATGGCACGGATGTTGAATCTGGCCTAGGGTCAGAGCAAGGATCCCTGTTCCCTACGACAGCAGGAAGCAGATCCGATAAAGCTATTCGAAATTAATATAGATATATCAGGATATGCTATTAGCGGCGAACTCATTTAGCGAGATAATCAAGGAAGACTATACCTTATCGCGAATTTTAGCAAGAAGCTCAATAGGCCGGGAATCAATTACGCAATACCGGATCAAGAACTTATAGCAATAATATATGCATTTAAAGAATGGGAATACTATCTGATCGGCGCAAAATACCCAATCCAGGTCTTTACGGATTATAAGAACTTAGCTATATTTATAATTACGAAAGAACTTAATAAGAGATAAATCAGATAGGCAGAATACCTGTTATAATTTGATATCAAAATTATCTATATCCCAGGGAAGGAAAATACTAGGGCAGACGCTTTTAGCAGGCAAGCAGATTACAAACCAGGAAAAGAAGTTAAGAAATGGACTCTTTTCGATATCAATAAAGATAGAAACCTCGTATAATAACAAGAAATCAATATATCATTCAGGATTAATAATCAGGAAAAATAACCTGAAGATATAATAACGAAAGAATAAGACGAATATATCAAATGGGTATATAGAGCACCAGCCTATAGATATTAAGGAATCGCAGCAATTATAGATAGGATCCAAAGACAATAGAATCCATTAGGACTTAAGTCCAGAGTACGAAATATTATTAATAATTGCAATAGCTGCAAGAGGAATAAGACAGAACGATATAAACCTTACGGACTGCTATAACCTTTACCGGTATTAGATACGGTTTGGGCATTTATTAGCTTAGACTTTATTATTAAGCTACTAGTCTTACGAGAATTCTTAATTAAAGTCGCATTCGATAGTATTTTAGTAGTAGTTTATAGACTGAGCAAGTATAGCTATTTCCTACTATATAAAGAGGCTAGCACTGCAGAAGAACTGTTATATACATTCTTAAGAAATATTGTAAGTAACTATGGGATGCCACAAGAAATTATCTCCGACAGAGACAAGAAGTTCATATCAAAATTTTGGACCTCACTTATAAAGCAACTGCAGAAGCAGCAGAACAACGGGTTAAGAAGATTAAGGACATTCAAGCGAAACTTTAGAAGACATTCCAAGAACTTACAGAAAATATAACGAAATACGCCAATCAGAAAAGGATTAAGGGACCAATCCTATAGGAAGGAGATAAAGTCTACCTGAAATGCAAAAATATCAAAACCAAGAGACCCAGTAACAAATTGGACTACAGGAAGCTAGGACCTTTCAAAATTTCAGAGAAACTCTCAGATATCAGCTATAAGCTTAACCTATTATCAGGAACGAGAATATACCCAGTTTTTCACAAATCGCTCCTCGAACCGGCATTACCAGATACGCTATTGGACTATAATATCGAGCTCGATCTAGACAAATAATAATGGGAAATCGAAACAATACTCGACTTAAGACTATAAGGACAAAGATAATAATACCTTATCAAATGGAAAGATTACGGATACGAAGAAAATATATAGGAAAAACTAAATAATATTAACCCAAGACTTATTAAAAACTATTGGAAGAAAGTCGAATAACTTATTACGATCCCGGAAGAAATCGATTTCGTTAATTACGTATATTTTACCTCTCAAGAAAAACAAGCTTACGATAATACCAAGGAACTTAAGAACTTCAGGTATTAATGGAAAAATAAGAAGACCATTTTCCATAACAAAATTAACTAATAATAACTTCAAGCACTATTCGCGGAACGATTAATAGATTCAGTAATTCCAGAAGCCTTAAGTACCGCAAGATCCGCAAATCCAGATTAATCTATAATAGCATTGCCCATATTTACAGAATTCCAGTCGAAAGGCTCAGGAGCAGCCGCAATTTCGCGAACAATTTCCGCTATACGCTTACGTTCCTTTTCGGCCAAACCCTTATTTACTAACTTAATCCCCTTCTCCTGAAGAAAGCGGCGCTGCTTTTTCAAACAGGACAGACAAGCCAAGAACTTATTCATTCGAGCTTGGAGCTCCAAAAGACGCTCCTCCTCCTCAACCTCGCGACTATCAATACGAGTCAATTTATCGGTAATTCGAGAAACTAGACGAATCAGCAAAAATCAAGAAAATCAAGGCACGAAGGACCTACGGGAAGAAAGAGGCATACGCCCAGCATCGCAAGGACGACCAGCCTTAGTATATTGAGAACAACTTTTTACGCTATCCACCATCTTGCAGGATACCCCCTCTTCTAGATAGCGAGTACAAGGCATCATGTCGTAGCCCTGGGATTCGATATAATGAAAGCGGGCAAGACGAGCGGAACTCTTGGAAGACAAGGGACGCGACAACGATTTCTCGATACGGGAATGAACAACCCTATTCATAACAAATCAGGAAGGCACGATCCGAAATAAGAATATCAGGCAGGACTACTTACGGAAATCTTTAAGGACAAAGATTGCAAGGAAGGAGATAATATTATGAACTAACGGACAGTTCAGGTTACAGGAATAAGCCGGATCAGTAGATCCAGGACTAACGTAGCACGGATCTAATATCCGAGGCAGGAAACCCGCTTATATAAGAATGCCAAGCATTTAGTATTACTTAAGCAAAAGTTAGGGTTTGCTTACCCGAGCTCAGTAAGCAATACTGAGCAGCGCTAAGCAATAGTAATCCAGGACTGAAGAGCTGGATATATAAGATTGGATATTTCCTACTGTCAGATAGATCTCATAGTTGCTCTTCAGTTATTAATTTAAGTATTAGCTCTATTATAACTGGTATCCAATACGGATAATGAATACTCAGCAAATATTAAATACTTTCAGAACTGTATTTCCGTATACAGGTAGATTGTACTGCATACCACCCTTGCCTAGCATAAACCTTTAACGTACCAAGTACTTGTGCTACTTGGGTATTCATTATACCCGAATTCGAAGTTCGTTAATATCGAGGCTATCCAGAAGGCTAGGGAAGAGGCCAATCGCGATGGGAATGCTATAGACGAAAGAAGAGGGGTCGAATTACCCTTGGCTGAAAAGGACTGTATTATAGTAAAGTAAATGGCTGAAATATAAAGGAGTGAAATATATATATGAGATTTGGGGGGGGGTGAGCAAGGGGTGCGGGAACAGGGGGGGTGCGGGAATTAAGTGCACCGACTTATTTGCTAAGGAGCTATCGTATTTCCGTATTGCTAAAAGTAGATAATACTGAACTAGTCCTTAAATAAAAGTTATTAAAATATAATAAGCACCCGAATAGTACAAATACCTAGTACATTAAAGGTTTATGCTAAGCAAAGGTAATATGCAGTACAATTTACTTGTATACGGAAATATAGTTCTAAAGGTTAGAAACGCTTCTGAGTATTTACTATCCGTATTGGATATTCTTTTGAGTCTGATATTTAGAGAAATATTTAGATTGATAACTGAAAAGCATTATGAAATCTATCTGACGGTAGGAAATGTCCAATCTTATATATCCAGCTCTTTAGTCCTGATCGCTAGAATTGCTATCGACTGGAGCGTCTTGGTCGCTTCGGTCGCTATCGATCGCAGCGATTATGCAACCTTTATAACCCTAACCCTTGATTATGTAATCCTGAATGCCTAGCACTCTTATATAAGTAGGTTTCTTGCCTCGGATATTGGATCCGTGCTACGTTAGTCCTGGATTTACAGATCCGGCCTGTTCCTATAACTTGAACCGTTCGTTAGTTTATAACATTAAGCTTGTATAAACTAAAGAGTCAGATTATTTCGATTGTTATAAGATAAAGGGAAGAGTAGTTAGCTTGTGCCAGAAAAGATTATGAGAGATTTTATAGAGAGAGCTATAAAGAAACCCTACGATTGAGAACGTTCCTTGCAATAATTACGCAGAAACTCGTTGCGAATAATAGGACTTTCTTTCCCTGTTCTTTCTTTTTTTCATCCTCCGTAAGTATAATCGACCAGCTATCTTGTAATGAGCACCCAAGTAGCACAAGTACCTGGTACGTTAAAGGTTTATGCTAAGCAAGGGTGGTATGCAGTACAATCTATCTGTATACGGAAATACAGTTCTGAAGTATTCGACGTTCGCTAAGTGTTCACTATCCGTATTGGATACTTCTCTAATGCTTAGAGAAATACTTAGATTGACGACTGAAAAGCAATTATGAAATCTATCTGATAGTAAGAAATGTCCAATCTTATATATCCAGCTTTTCAGTCCTGGGTTAATATTGGTTACTGATAATTATAAATCCATTTATAACTATTTATAACTTATCTTAACCCTAACCCTTGATTATATAATCCTGAATGCCTAGTTTTCTTATATAAGTGGATTTCTTGTTTCGGATATTGGATCCGTGCTATATTGGTCCTGGATCTACTGATCCGGCTTGTTCCTGTAACCTAAACCATTCGCTAGTTTATAACATTATCTCCTTCCTTATAATCTTTGTCCTTAAAGATTTTCCGTAAGTAGTCCTGCCTGATATTCTTACTTCGGATCGTACTTTCCTAATTGGTTATAAATAGGGTTTCGAAAGGGCGTCTGTCGAAAGATCCCTCTTGTCTGTCTAAAACTCGTCTTGCCGTTTTGGAACGTTTTTCCTTTCTTGAATGTCATGGTTACGAAGTTATGCTATGCTCTTTTTGTTTGGAAGAGGGGGTTATATATCGAATGGTCGATAATATTTAGCATTATGCCCAGTATATTAAGGCTAGTCGTTCGTATAATGCTTCCTGCATTCCCGTATCTTCTTATAAGTTATCCTTTTTATCGCATTATTGCTTCCTATTAATTCTGGGTAGTATCTCGTATTACCGATAAGTTAACCCGATTGGATGGTTGCAAGGCCGAGGAAGAGGCCCGCTTATAGGCTTAGCAGGAGGAGTTGGCTTCCTTGATTTCCTATTAATAAGCCCAAATTGCTGAATCGTTAGCGCGTCTGTCTCGCTTGAAAAAGCAAAAGCGTTTTCTTTATAAGAAAGGAGTCCGTCTGGTAAATGAAAGTCTTGCCGAAGAGGAGCGCGAGCAGGCTGCTGAAGCTGTTCGGGAGGTGGCGGCTATTCCTGAGCCCTTTGATTGGAATTCTGTGGATATGGGTAATGCAGTCGTAAATTGGTCTGGTTTTGTAAACCTTGCTATGCTTGAAGTTGTTAGGTCTGGTGGTCTTCCTGGGAGTAGTTCTTAGGGGTAAAAGATAGTTTCTTTATTCTTCTATTAATATTTAAAGTTTCTGAGTTCTTTAGTATTTTCGTAAGCCTATCTTTCTTGAGGGGTGAAGCGTATGTAATCCGTAAAGTTGATCTCTTCTAGTATCGTATTAAGCTGTCCGATTTTCTTCCAATAGTCCTTAATAAGTTCTGGGTTGATATTATCCGGCTTTTCCTATATATTTTCTTCATATCCGTAGTCTTTCCATTTGATAAGATATTGTCGTCCTCGTCCTCTTGGTCTTGAATCGAATATTGCTTCGACTTCCTATTATTATTTGTTAGGGTCGAATTCGATATCGTAATTTAAGGGTATATTTGCTGGTATTGGTTCGAAGAGTGATTTGTAGAAGACTGGGTATATTCTTATTCCTGGTAGTAAGTCGAGCCTATAGCTGATATCTGAGAGTTTTTTCGAGATTTTAAATAGTCCGAGTTTCTTGTGATCCAACTTATTGCTAGGTCTTTTAGTTTTAATATTTTTGCATTTCAAGTAGACTTTATCTCCCTCTTATAGGATTGGTCCCTTAATCCTTTTCTGATTGGCGTATTTTGTTATATTTTCTGTAAGTTCTTGGAATATCTTTTAGAGTTTTGCTTGAATATCCTTGATTTTCTTGACTCGTTATTCTGCTACTTCTGCAATTGCTCTTAGGAATGCTTTATAATATGCTATCGGCTTATATCCGTATAGAGCTTTGAATAATAATACTTTTGTTATCGAGATTATCGCGCTATTATAAGCGAATTATGCGAATAGTAGGAATTCAACCCAATTGTCCTGATCGTAATTGACATAGTATCTGAGGTATTATTCTATAATTTGGTTGATCCTTTCCGTTTGTCTGTCCGTTTCGGGGTAAAATGCTATAGATAATCTGTGCTTTGTTCCGAGTTGTTTTATAAGTAAAGTCCAAAATCGTAATATGAATTTCCTATCCTTATCTGAGATGATTTCTTATAGCATTCCGTAATTGCTTACAATATTTCTTAAGAATGTATATAATAGTTCTTCTGCGGTGCTAGCCTCTTTATATAGTAGGAAGTAGCTATACTTGCTCAGTTTGCAAACCATTATTAAGATGCTATCGAATGCGACCTTAGTTAAGGGTTCTCGTAAGATTGGTAGCTTAGTAACGAAGTCTAGGCTAATGGATGCTTAAACCGTATCTGGTATTAATAGAGGTTATAACAATCCGTAAGGTTTGTATCGTTCTGTCTTGTTTTTCTTACAGCTATCGCATTTGTTAATAATGCTTCGTATTCTGGACTTGAATTCTAGTAAATTCTAATATCGTTGGATCCTGTTAATAGTTGCTGTAATTCCTTGATGCTTATAAGCCGGTGCTTCGTATATCTATCTGATATATTTGTCTTGCTCCTTCGCTATTATATTTTCAGATTGCTTTTCCTGATTGCTAATTCTTAGCGAAGTATTGATTTCTCGCCGCTATATAAGGTTTCCGTCCTTATCGATATCGAAAAAGGTCTATTTTTTAACCTCTTTTTCTGGTTTATAATCTGCTTGTCTGCTAAGAGCGTCTGCTCTAGTATTTTCTTTTCCTGGGGTATAAGTAATTTTGATATCGAACTGTAATAAGTATTCTGCCCATCTGATTTGCTATCTGTTAAGTACTTTTATAGTTATAAAGGTGGCTAAATTCTTATAGTCGGTAAAGATTTAAATCGGGTATTTTGCGCTAATCAAATAGTATTCTTATTCCTTGAATGCGTATATTATAGCTATAAGTTCTTAATCTGGTATTGCATAGTTGATTTCTGGTCCGCTAAGTTATTTGCTAAAGTTTGCAATAAGGCATGGCCTTCTTTAATTGTCTCGTTGAATGAGTTCGCTACCAATAGCGTATCCTGATATGTCTGTATTGATTTCAAATAGTCTTATTGGGTTTGCTTCCTGCAGTATCGGTTCTTGCGTAATTCGTTTTTTGAGTATGTCGAATGCTTATTGCTATTTGTTTATCCATTCGAATATCCTGTCTTTCTTAGTTAGTTCTGTTAGTAGTCTAGCGATTTCTGCGTATCTTTTGATAAATTGTCGATAAAAGTTGACATAACCGAGGAACGACCTGATGCTTATAGCATCCTATAGCTATGGCCATTTCCGTACGGCCTTAACTTTGTCCTTTTGCATTCTAATAATGCTTGGCTCAATAGTATATCCGAGATAATCGACCTTTTGGGTATGGAAGTGGCTCTTTTTTCTATTAATATAGAGCTTATTGTCCTTAAGAATTTTCAGTACTTGCTGGATATGCTATCTATGCGTTTTCAGATCCTTTAAGTAGATTAAGATATCGTTTAGGTAAACGATAATGAAATGATCCAAGTATTCTCGTAAGATATAGTTTATATATTCTTGGAATAATGCTGGGGCGTTTGTAAGACCAAAAGGCATAATAAGGTATTCGAAATAGCCATAATGTATCCTGAATGCTGTCTTCCATTCGTATCTTTCCTTAATTCGGATATGCGCGTATCCTTTTTATAAGTCGATTGCTATAAACTATTATATGCCGCGAAGCCTATCGCGTAATTCCTTGGGCAATAATAATGGATACCGATTTTTGATAGTAATATCGTTAAGTTATCTATAGTCCATACAGAATCGTAGTTTACTGTTCTTCTTTAGTACGAATAGGATGGGATATCCTGCTAGCGAGTGGGATTTCCGTATAAAACCTTTCTTTAATTGCTTATCGAGGTATTCTCTGAGTGCTTCGAGTCGTGCTTTATCTAACTCGTAGATTTTCATAAATGCCGGGTGCGTTCCTGGTTTGAGAGGTATTTCGTAATCGTAGGGTCTATGCGCCGGGAGCCCTGCATTTCTCTTGTTCTGGAAGATTTCTTCGAATTTCTGGTATTCCTTTGGTACATTCTTGAGTTCTGGTTGCGGTCTGTCTTCTTCGTCCGCTATTTGTAAGAATAGAAAGTATCGTTTTGCCATCTTTTCTTTGTCGGGGATTTCTTTGTAATCCTATAATCTATATATCGGTGCTTCCGGGTATTGTTTATAGTCCGGGGAGAAGTGTCGATTCTCTTCCTGTAATGTTTGTTTTCGAGGTTTTGGTTTGTATCGAGCCTTGCAATTGCTTTGGCGTTTGTTCACTTATTATTGCATTAATTTACTATTGCTCTGTTTCGTAAAGTTCAACTGTCGTATAGTCCTTCTCTATAAGCTATCGGTTTCTTCCGATTTGGAAGTAATATAAGTATCCATTTAAGGGCCTTTCGTTAGGCTTTTCTCAGTAACTGAATCTCGCCTTGCGTCTTTAATTGCAACCATTTTCTGGGGTATGGCATTATCCCAATAGATCTGGCCAGTAGTCTAATCGATTCGAAGGTTATGCTCTTTAAGCTAAGGTAATCCTATAATTATATCGTATTTTGCTATATCCGTAATATCGAAAGTCAGGTTTAGCGCTCGTCTTTGGATTAAGATAGGTAGATAATCAGTTTTCATATCGATTATTCCTTGGTTATAGTTAACCGGTTTCCTTTTTACGGTGCATAGTATATACGGATTCCTTTTCTGTTTCCATATAATATGTGCCTGATTGATAATTCTTGGTAAAATGAAGTTTCCTTATGCGCTACTGTCCAAAAGTACGCTGTATTCTTGCCTGTTAATTTGTATTGATATCTTGATATATTTCCAGCTTGCTATTGCCGCTAAGCTTAAGGACCTGGTAGGTCCGAACGTCTGTTGTCCTATTACAAGCGTTCTTCGTCTTTTGGGGCTTCGGGGGTCTGTTCAGGGCTTCGCATTGCTTATCGTACTAGTTTTTTGGCTTGTTTTATGCCATATATGCGCCTTTGTCGTTGCTTATTGCGGTATTCAAAGTTCATTTGTTTGTGCCATGCATAAAGCTTCTGGTTCGCATATATTTCGCAGTCTTTCGTTTGGCATTGCCACTACTTGATCTCTTTATTTAGGCATTCCCGGGGGAAACCTTCTGGTAGTCCTACGTAAGCGTAGTGCTTGAATTTGTCAAGTACCGTTCTGTATCGTAAGTGGGCTTTTTCGTACGCTTCGATAATTCCTTATAGTTCTCTTATTGGGAACCAGGTATTCTGTACCTTTTCCGAGAAATGCGTCTCGCAGTTATTATAAATATATAAGATCTATAATAGTTTGTAATGCTTAAAGGAGAGCGGGCTAATTCTCTCGTTTTTATATTGTTAGTATTTGTAATTCTGTAATTGCCAATATCTTAATGCTTTATTTAGGGTTATCCCGTAGATAGTGTATTCTGTCGTTTCGGGAGGTATATGTTCTGCTGGTTGTTTTTTGGCGTCTTTTTCATCTTCCGTTTCAAAAATAATAGGTTCTAATAGTTTGTCCGGCTATCTGTCCTAGAGCGTATATTCGTATTCCGAGGAGTCTGATTCGTAATGGTTTTATTCTATAATGGTTTCAAATAGTCGTTCTAATCCTATATCGCTATTATCCTGCTACTATCCGGGGTAGTCGTAAATAATAAGCATCCCTCTTTCTATAAGATAACTAATCTATTATTATTGAAATTCGTATCCTTTATCCTCGTTAATTAAGTAAATATTGCAGTCTGCCTAGAGTCCTATCTTATATATCCAAAGTGGGTATATGGGATTATTTATATTCTGGATGCGTCGCTTCCTTAGTTCGTCTTCCTTTTTTTCGAGGTTTGCAATGATTTTTCCAAGTTCTGAATTATTATCTGGCAGATAGTCGTATCTGCTGCAAATTTTCCCTAATGAGTCGGTAGAGCATTCTGAGATGGCATCTTCTTTAATGCTTCCTACTGCCAACTGTTTCTTTCCCTTAGGTGCGCGTGGAAACCAGTTGCTTCCTTCCTTGTCCGAGAGATGTATCGGACAATAATCGTTATAGCAAGCGGTCCAGCTAAGCTTTCTGTGCTCCTTTTCTGGATCTGGCATTTGTTCTGGAAGGGTGTTCTTTATAGGTAGTTCTTCCTTCCGCCATATCGCATTCAATGTCCGTTCTGGAACGGGTTTCCAGCTGTTTTTCTTAAGCTGCTAGCATTCCCTTGCCATATGTCCTGCTTTTCCACAATTGTAGCAGTTAAAACGGGGTTTTCCCTTGCCGGGGTTCCGTTGCGCTGTATCTAGTTCTATTGGTCCAGCGTATATCGTGCCACTCTGGGCTGTACTTCTATAATATCCTTAATGCTAGCCATTTTGTCGGGGCTATCCTATATTGGCCTGGAACTTAGGGCGAAAGTGCGTCTATATTCCTTGTTTTTCCATTCGTTTCTTATACTGGCGGTTATCGATTTTAACCGCGATTTCAGTATATTCTGAAAATTCCTGAGGTCTGTCGATCTTATAGAGTTTATCCTTGATTTCGTTCTTAAGTCCGGCATAGTACTGGGTTATTATCCAAGCTGGGTCCCAAGGTAGCTTGGACGTAATGCGTTTGAACTCGGCCGTATAGATTGATGCTGACTTGGTTTATCGCAGCTTTATGAGTTCTCGTTCTGCCATTCGAATTTTATCCGGGTTGCCGAAAGTTCCCTTAATTATCTGTTCAAACCTATCGAAATAGGAAAATATCTTGATAGTTTCTGACTTTCGTACTGCCAGGTTGCCTTGGTTATCCAGGTGATCGCGGAAGAAGGGCTCGTATTAAGCCAGGGCCTTGTATTAAAGACAAGCACTTGCAAAGACGACCTTCTTTTCCTCGGTATCAAACTAGGGGCTATAATGGGCGAAATAAGCCTTGCATTGAGTAATAAATCCTTGGAAAGTCTTCTGGTTTCCGTTATAAGTATTGGGTTTATCGAGCTTATATGGCTTGTCGGCAATAATAACTTGAGGAGTTTCTTCTTGATTTTCAAGCTCTTAGATGCGCTGCTGCAAAGCCGCGATCTGGGCCTATAGGGCCTGAGGAATGACCTGCTGAGAGGAGGACGGTATAGGAATAGGAAGAGCTATCGTATTTCCGTATTGCTGAAGGTAGATAATACTGAACCAGTCCTTAAGCAAGAGTTATCAAAATGTAATGAGCACCCAAATAGCATAAATACCTGGTACGTTAAAGGTTTATGCTAAGCAAGGGTAATATGCAGTATAATCTACTTGTATACGGAAATATAGTTCTGAGGTATTCGATATTCGCTAAGTATTTACTATCCGTATTGAATACTTCTCTAATGCTTAGAGAAATACTTAGATTGATAACTAAAGAGCAATTATGAAATCTATCTGACGGTAGGAAATGTCCAATTTTATATATCCAGTTTTTCAGTCCTGGGTCAATATTGGTTACTGATAGTTATAAATCCATTTATAACCATTTATGACTTATCTTAACCCTAACCCTTGATTATGTAATCCTGAATGCCTGGTTTTCTTATATAAGTGGATTTCTTGCCTCGGATGTTGGATCCGTGCCACGTTAGTCCTGGATCCACTGATCCGGCCTGTTCCTATAACTTGAACCATTCGCTAGTTCATAATATATCTCAACCGCCTTGTATATTATCTCCCCTATCTTCTATTTGTCTTTAAACATTTTTTCTTTTCTAATTTATTCTAATATTTAAAGATATTAAGGGTGCTCTTATAAGCTAGTAGTGGACGGATATGCTCTTCCTATCTTGTCCGAAGCCTATATTTATCAAAGAACTTGTAATATTAGAATGCTATATAATAACCAATCTCGAGCACTTTGCCTTTCGCTATCTGACTAGACTTGATAGAGTCGAATCCGAGCAGGACTTTCTAGGCTTACACTCGACCTAGAAGCTAATGCTTCCATACAGATTAAACAACCGCCTATGCCCGTGCTTATTGTCCAATAGGCCTTTCTATATTTTCTGCTAAATAGCTGCCAGGTACGAAGAGATTTGCAGGCATCTTGATCAAACCAGACTATATAGGCGCGGTTATCTTCTGTTTAGGCCCCTATATCCTATATCTCTAATGCGTATTTACAGGTTATTAAGCAACGTAATGCTTTCGCTTATATATATATATTATAAGCGTAAAGAAGTTGCAAGTAAAGATAAGGAAGGCAGGAGTTGTCTTATTAATTTTGTTATACCGATATAATATGCGTTATGCCGATTAATGCTATCTGAATTCGAAATAAACGAGTATTAGCGAAAAGAAGAATATAATAGAGTAGCATAATGAAATCTTGGGCTTACTTATTAAGTTCTCAAGATATTGATTTTGAAAATAGTATAGTATTCGTAATGGCAATAGAGTAAGAGAGAGCCTATCCTTTTCGTTTAGCTAAAGGCGCTAATATATTATATTTCCTATAGCGATAGCATTCCGCATTAGAAACGACTTATCAGAAGGTTTGCTAGTAAGCTAGCGGAAGAAAGCTGAGGCTCAAATTTATATTTGGCAGCAAATACGAAAGCAATAGGATTAACTGAGGTAATAATATAGCAAAACGCATATTTATCTTTATAGAAGCTATAAGCCATTTGCAGCTGAATTGTACAATTTTGGTAAACTATTTCAGCAAATCGTTATTTGCGGTTCGGGATTATAATTGTAAAGGCTAGCTAATTTGAAATTCTCTTTGGCGTAATGCAAGCAGTTAAATAAATATAATATTTACGAAAGTATTATAGCAATTCAGATATATATCGGATTACTTGCTTCTCGATATGCATAGTCCGCCGCTTCCTATCCCGCAAAATGTATATAAATTGATAACTGCCTTATACCGAATTATATTCCGTATAGCCCGATAATCCTATACCTTGCGCTCAGCCTCTGGATACTACCTTTAGAAATGGTGCCGAAAGGGATAAGAATAAAGGCTTATTGCCGATTCCGATAGCTCGTACAGGAAGGCTTATAGCCAATTAATTAATAATATCCACGGCGGAAAGGCCGAGGAAAATGTCGCGCAAGGGTGCAAGGGCTTATATTCGTATAACTCGTACCCACTATAAATTTGCCGCTTTTTAATTTGCAACGTATAGGTTTAATTAGCTATAGGTTTATCCTGCTACGTATAGAATAGCTTATAACCAAATTAGCTTCGGCGCCAGATCTGCAATACTATAACCGCACTTCTTAATATATACCGGATTAGTAATATTTGTATAAAGCTTAATTTGGATAATAGTTTATAAATTTTAACCATTATATATTTCAGTATTAGCGAACTTTATAGCTTTCGTTATGCATTTATACGTGCTATTATTCCCCGTACTTGAATGCAAATTTGGATTATATAGTAATGGATTATGAAATAGGAAAAATCTTTGGTTGGCGTGCCGTTTTTATAAGGCCAGCTCGCGCGAATCGTAGCTAGCCCCGATAGTAAAGAGATTCGAGCTATACAGATTATTCTTCCTTCCAAGCCGGGCAACCGTATATATTCGCATCCAATACTTATACTCATTTGGGCAGATAGACGTATTGACCTGTGGAATTATTCCTTTGTAAATGAGAACTCTTAAAGGGCTCGGCTGCAAAGCATTTGCCGGAGCCGTTTCTGGCTATCTGATGCGTTAACTAGCAGAGTGCATTTAGCAGCAAAAGCGTCCTATACAAATGCAGTGCACTATCTCGTCCTTACGAACGATAAGCTTTATATTTGCCGAAATAGCGGTATGGCCATTATACTAGTACGGTTAGGGAAGAAAAAAAGAGAGAGAAAGAGAGAGAGATTTAGCGCTAGTTTAGCATTATTAGTTAGGCATAATATTTCCTGAAGCAAGGATATCCGCAATATGAATATATACGGGATATGAGTATAGTAGAAAGCGCAATAGGCTTCGCAAATTATTTAGTTAATAACTTTAATGGTAGTAATATAGAGCCTTGCTAATATGGCTTGGTTGATTATGCTCGTAACGAGCAAGTCTTTAGAGAGCAATCGTTCCCAGAACTAGGACTAGCGCCCTTGCAAAAATTGTTCAGGAACCCGCTTCCTATATTAAATCCCCTTTATGCCGTTCTACGGGTTGCCTTTAACGTTCCTGCTCGTTCCGTGCATATTTATTTTAAAACTTTTAAATATTTCGAATCAAATTCTTATATTCCTTTAATGTGTATTATTTGGTACGAAATTATAACAGCTTATATATAACAGACTATAACGAGCAGTGCTAGCAAGGGTTAAGCGAGTAGGGTTAGAATCCGCTATTCTATTGTATAAATAATAATAAAGACTACGCGTTCTATATATAGAGAAAAGAGCGGTAAACGTAAGTCTTTAGGCTAATTGCATAGTACTTATCTTATAATACAATCCGAGTATATAGCAGCCCGAATAGGCTATATAGCAATAACTAATTGGTTTAAACTATCTTAGCATAACGTTAGCAAAAAGCCTTGCAAGAAAATGCTATATATAGCTTTTATAGTTATAAATTTCAATTCCGATCTTTATTATCCAATATAAGTCTATCCTATTTAATAAGCAATAACTGCAACTTATTAATGCTATTTTCCGAAACCTCTTATAGAAGAAGCTTAAAGATTATATCGCAGTAAATAAAACAAATTAATATGCGGCCTATACTTATAATCCTTTTATTTATAAAGCTAAGGTTTAAAAATACTGCAGAGCACTCTTTTAATTGCATTATGATATTCTTCTTTAATATTTGTTAATTGCATTATATTTACTATTTGCATATTAGTTATCGATATATAAAGATAAGAAAGTATAAACTTACTTTATATTAATTTATTCAGGTATATTAAGACTTTTTGCATTCTTTGAATATTTATATGCGAAGATTTAATAAGTATTCCAAAGCTATTGCAAGCTCGAATATAGAGCATCTTAGCTTAAATTAACTTGCCGAAACCGTAATAATTTAGCATGCTTATAGCTCTATTAAAGCTCAATTAATTATAGAATTCTTCTATCTAAACCGGATAGTCTATATTAATGGATTGGAAAAGTTTAAGCCAGATATTATTATTATTGAAATATGCTTACTATATAAGGATATAAGCTGCAAATAGATCTTATTTCTGGATTTGCTCGTATAATAGCTGCTACGTTAAATATAATATGCGATTTTGGGCTGGAATAGTTATCAATTCGGGCAGCAGTAAATCCTTCTTTGGCAGCCGCGGATTTTTGGAATGCTAATCTTCCAGGAGCAGGTTCCTTTATTAAGAGGCTGCTAGAGGTGCTAGAGCGATTATTAATTACGAGAGCTATAGGCTTTTGAAGAAATAATCTTTCAGAGAGAGATATAGTTATCGTAAAGCTCCTTTCCCGATACCAGAGCTCTTTATAATCCTTATTTAGTTTTTTCAATAAATTCTTCCAAGCAATTCTGATATTTCCCCATATATTGTTATTGCTATTAACCTTTCGAATAATTAAGCTATAATATCCCGAAAATTCCGAGCTTAAGTAGTAATCGAAAAAGAGAAATAAGCAATATTGGAAATCTGGTCGTATTACGGTATCCTATCGAATATCGGGATAAGAATTCCTTGCTACCGCTCTTCCAATTCTGCTCTTATTTATTCTTGCTCTTTCGAAAAATTTCTCAAGTCGACTATCGATTAACTTGAAAATAGTATTGACAATTTCGAAAGGCAAGATAAACTTCTATAATAGGGAATTCCAACCTAAGAGCCCCGAAAATGAGAGCTTAAGTCTAGCTCGCTAAGGCGGCTTTATAAATACGTTTTCGGAATCGACTCGCTTAAATATATGCGTCTTATATTAGCATATATATATGCAAGGCGAAAAAAATCAAGCTTCTTTAAGAACAAAAAGCCTTCTAGATGCGTATAGAATCAAGCGTAAATAGCATTATCCTTAGAAAAGGATGCAATATTATTAATATATTACTATCTGAAAACCTTCTTTTGGCTATTTTGAAATAGCGAGAACTCGCGAGATAAAGAGTTTATGCTTTCAATAGGTTGATAAAAAGCCCCGATCTGCTTGATAGAAAGACCAATTTGATAAAAATATATCTCGGGAAATAGCAGTCCTTTATGCTGCTTAATAGGCTATTTTAATGCGATAGCATTAGCAAGACGATTTCCGAAAGTAGTTCCTGAGATATGCTCTTCTTTCGCAATTATCTATCAGGCTTTGCTTAAGCTATTCAGGGCAAAACTGAACTAGCATAGCTCCGCTATTACCTTATTCACTTATTCAAAGCAGTATAGCATATGAAAATACTATAGGCAGTACGGCAGCAGAGGCGCCGGATATAACATTTTCAGAATGGAAGGGTTAATAGTTCGGCAATTCAGACGCCCTTACTGCCCCTTCTCTCTTACTAAACGATCCATTTCGGTACGGATTGGGCATCCTAAAGATAATCTTCAATGCTATAGGTTCGATTTGAAGAACGGACTTCGTACGAAAAAACTTGCAAAGGCCTATATATCCCTACTATACTATTATTTATATTCTAAATAGTAATCAGGTTTCGCTGGATAAGCTGGGCCTGATCGGTTTACTTTTTATAGCGCAAGTGATTTCTCGAATGCGATAAGAAGATTTATATCTATAACTAATTCAGAAACGGTTAATAGCATATATTAGAAACCGCGCAATCAATATCGACTATAGCTTAAATACGGATAATTATTCTATTTTATTAAAGGCTTGAAATGGCAAGGAATTATATAAATAGAGCGCTATACTCGATATATAAGCCCCTGCTTATTAGCAGAGATTGGCTATATTACAAATTTGCGTTACAATTACCCCTTTCGCATCCGTTTTCGCCGCAGCCCAGCCGCTAGCTCTTCCTTCCCGCTCGGCCATTTCCTCTTTCGGTAGTGCGCGCTGCCAAATCGCGCCTCCAGATCTTGCGCCTCAATAAGTCCCTGGAAGGTGAACGGCGTACCGCTAATAAGGTATGGCGCATCCCTCTCGCGAAGCGAGAGAGTAAGCGGGTCTTATCGGCCCGCAATACGAAACCTAACCTCTTGCGAGAAATTGCCATCTTCCTGTATCGCGAGACTACTAATCAATTTACCGGTTAACCTACCAGGTAAAGGACTTTCTCCTAGGAGAAAGGTGGCCGAGGCCTCGCGTAGCTGCGCTATAAGTATATCGAACTCGGGCGCCCCTGCCCTTAACTTATAGAAGATCTTCCCCGCATAGTAGTATATGCTATTAATCTGCTCGAACGGGCGCTACGGGTCTAATTCGAAGATAAATAGCTTGGCTCGCATACGGGAAACGAGATAATTTAAAGCAGGAGAACCCAGTATAGTCGCGCAAACGATATTGCGTATCTTGTCTATATTAAGCATATCGTCCAGTATAGGTCTTGCATTTTCAAATTCAATATCAAAGCGAAAATATTTGCCGGCTTTCCCTAGCTTGTAATAGCTGAATAGCTGCTGCTATGCCCGTTTAGAGTTTCCGTATTGCCAGAATGCTCGAAATACCCGTAGCAAGAAAGAATCTTGCTATAGGGCGCGGGAGCCTGCGGTATCCGGCTAATCGGCCCGGGCGGAACCTGTCCCTAACGATACGACGAGGCTCGGTTCGGATATTGCTGGAAAGAGAGCGGCAGCTTCGTAAAGGGCAATGGCGGTAGGGTTGTTATATATAAGGCCGCCGTCCTGAAACGTGCCAAGCCTAGCAATATACTTCGGTTTGAAATAGCTAATCGAAATTTAGTTAAAGGCTTCTGTACGTTATATATCGCATACTTATTATAGTGCTGCAGTAGCATATCGCAGTCTATTATCGTTAGCCCGTATAACGAGATTAAGAAAAATTAAGATAAATTGGCTGCTTATACTTCCTATAAAGGGATTCGGCTAGCAGCTTTCTTGGGTTAAAGAATATAATAATCTATATGGGTTAGTATTCGATTTATTTGATATGCTATATCGGCCTTACCTCTATTTTCCTTATGCTTCCCTACCCCGTTATAATTGGTTAGGACGCATAGGCTTATATTGCGGATCGTTATAACTAGCATGCTTATTTTCGTACCCGTTTCGCTGGTTTTAGAGCAGTCCATAATGCTCCGGGCGATTCCGAAAACCCTTTGCAAGGCCGTCTCGAGGTTTTTGGCCGAATAGCGGCTATCTGCAATAAGGGAAAAGAGGAAGTCGTATATTTTGGATAGGAATGGGATCTAATATAGCGGGCAGGGCTGGAATGCTAGACAGGCCAGACTTTCAAAAGAAGTAATGCAATCCCTAATAGCCTAGCTATTGGCAAATAGCGCAAACGCGATAATAGCACTTAAAGGGGATTAATAAACCTCTAGCAGCGCTTATGCTATCTCCTGCTATGGAAATATACCTGAACTGGTATTATAAACCATATCGAAATTGCTTTATACCGGATAGGGCAGTCCGAGACGGTCTTGCAGCATACGGATGAATTCTAGCAGTATGCAACCTTTCGTACTACCCCTATCGATACTGAGAACCCGGATACTGGCTATATCTAATTTGACTTTAATCCGAATATCCGGCATATCCGCATTGCAGAGAAAGCACTGGTCGATATAATAGAGCTACGGGTCGGCCAGGCTCTTACGGCTAAAGACTCTTATATAGTTTTCATATATAGCATAACTGTAAGGCAGGCCAAATTGCGGCCGGCGGCGGATGCAGCAGAAGCAAGTCTTATCGGAAACCAGCCCCGCTTATACTTTCTGGAATCTAGCCATTATCTATTAGTAGAGCGCTTTGGACAAGCCGTAATGGCTATAGCGCGAGAATTGCTCTTGCATTGCCGCCTCTACCCATCCCGGAAAGGCGAGCGGCAAGGAAAAGGTATCAGAATTTTGCAGGGCTAAAATACTAGCCTTGCATATACTAGAGCACGTATTTCTGTAAAGGGAAGCATATATATCTTGCGGACGGAATGCTACGAAAGCTAGTTAACAAAGTCTTATGCATGCAAAAGCTCTGGCCTGGACTTATGCAAGTGCATAAGCGATAAACTTACGATATATTTCGGGGGGGTAATAATCTAAAATAAAGCTGGATGCAAATACTAATACAGCAAAAGTCGCTAGAATATCGAAAGACTTAAAGGGAAGTATGAAATATACCAAATGCATTTCTAAATTAGTAGCAACGGGCATTAGCAGCTTTGAGGTTTGAATAAAATTAACCGGTTCTCGCGATATTCCGGTTATATATATTGCTGCGTATTGCAGAAACCCGGCCAGGTATCGCGCTATAAAGAGACAGCCGGCTTCCGACCGGCTCTGTCTCGCAAGCCGAGATGCTTTCGTCAATTCGCTAGATAGTCTATCCCGGGTGCTCTTCCGTAAGGTCCCTGCGCGCTTTCTAGGCCTGGCGAGGCTTATAAGACGAATGCTGCCAAAGTATTCTAGCATTTTGATGCTCGTATAGGCATGCATTATATCCCCGAATGCAATTAGCATTTCCTTTTCGGGGCTATCTTCTATTACGATAAGCAATTACGGGCAGATGTCTATCGTAAATAGTTTCCCTCTCTCTATCCATTGGGCTATATAATGGGCGACCTGGCCGAGGCCTCCCAAGTCTATAGCAAAAAGATATATTATATCGGCAAATGGAAAAAGGAGGCGAAAGTATAGCTGGTTTGCGCTCTCTTCTATCGCATCCTGGCCTGGTACGAATATCGTAAACGGCCGGAGCCCGACCTCGTAATATAGCTGCGGCTTGCAGGATCTACCCAGCCTATTGTGTATAGGCATGTTATTATCTGCTATAAGCATTGGATAATCGGCGCGGGCGCTGGATGGCGCTATGGATATATATATCTCACTATGGCCCCTCGTGCCTCGGAAGCCCGCTCTATGGATTTCGAGCTTCCGAAGCAACCGCAGCTTTAATAGGTTGCCTACTAATACGACCAGGCTTGGCTTCTGTTCTTCGGGTCTCGGTAGGCTGTTAAGGAGGCGTTAGGCTCGGTCTGATCCCTCCAAAGCGATATACTTGTCTTGGCTGACCAGGCGCACCCAGCGCGTATGTTTGCATTTCGCTATAGCGCTTAGAGCTTAGTCTATTACTATAGGCAAAGTAGCTGTACGTTTATAAACGCATTGCTTTCGTTTGTCCTTAAAGGCCCGCATATGCGGATTTATTTATAATCTATTTAGAGCTTTAAAAGAAAATATAATATGCCGAAGCGGAAAGCGTTACCGATACTTGCTAAATCGTAAGACTTATAATAGGTTCTCACTTCCTCTTATAGCTTTCATTAATTATTACAGTTAGCATTTTCATTTGCGAAAGGGTCTTATTCGAAATGAGAGCGGATTTGAAAATTTCCTAGGTTTTTAGACTAAGCATTTCTGGCGCTTATTGCTGCTGCAAATAGTTAGCTTATATTAAATGAAATTAAAAAAGACTTTCTTCTTAATTCTGGCTATAGCGTTAATATGTAAATGCTTCCTTATCTTGAAGATCCAAGATTTGCGTTATGTCTTGCCAAAAAAAAAAAAAAAAAGAATAAAGTAGTCAAACGAATTGGAACTATATTAACGATAAATAAAGTTACTTTAATACTGATTGTATTCCTTATTATTCCAAATAATAAACTATATTAGTCTCCTAATCTGCCTTATTGCTAGATAATAAACGACTGCTTATAATTATTTAGGACTTAGCATTTTCAAAACTTTAACGATATCGTACTTAGCGAAAAACTTAGCGAGCAATAATGGTCCTATTACTAGATCCAGGATTGGCTGAAACGGGCCCGCTCTTATAATCAAGAGCTGCTCGACCTCTTGTCCAAGTACGAGAAGCAGCTCGATAAGGAAGTGCTATATCAAGAACTAATGGAAACGGAACTCGACCAGCATAAGGAAACCCTTGCGGCTCTAAGCAAAGAGCTTGCCGAGAAGAACTATATCATTAAGGCCCAGGGCTATCTTTTATTTACGGCAAGAGAAGAAGTCCAGGACCTTAAGCAGGCCAATTCCGAGAAAGACCGCCTCCTTTCGAGCCTGTATGAGCAGAGGTATAGACAGATTGCAGAAGCTAAAGACGGAAAAGGCGAGAGTCAGATAGGGAAGAAGAGGAAGACTGATTCGTAACTATATCTAACTATAGCGCATTCTATAGAATTGCGAAGCAAATATACAGCGCGTATGGATATAATCTTAATAGGGCATACTTTCGATAATTTATAAGAAATGAAAAAGGGAAAAAGAAAAAAAAAGGGGGGAAATAAAGAGAACCGGGAAAGATAACGAAAAACGAGAGAGAAAAAGTAATGGGCAGGCAGAGAGGCAGAAAGGCAATATATTAAGAAACGGAAGAATTATTGAAGAAAAGCAAATTCGATAAGCAGCCTATCTGATTTGGGTATAATATGGCTTTGCGCTATATTAAGTACTTTTTACAATATAAGCTGGAAATTATGCTAAAAAGCCGAAAAATGCTTGGAATTTTATTCAAATATTAAAATCGAATAGCTTGATAAAAGTAGGCTGGGAAGATTAATATGGAAATAATTTCTGCAATTTTTCTATATTTGTAAAGATTATATTAAGCTACTTAATATGTATAATTTATAAGACTTTTTTATATATTCATTAAAGGTTTATGCGAGTAGACTTAAGCAGCCGGGTATATATATAGTAATAATACTAGCTTTTCAGAAGATTTTAACAATCAAAACCAGATTCAATATAATATCCTTATATCGAACTCTTTATAAGCTAGATAAAATACGAAACGGAATAAAAATATTAAGCGAGAAATAAATATAAAAATTAAATAAGGAAATATCTTAAATATATTAATTATCCTAATAAACCAAATTCAAAGAGTATACGCGCTTTGATTATTAATAAGAAAGAAGAAAAAGAAAAACATAAAGAAAAGGAAAATATTAAATCTAATTCAGAATTGGCCAATTCATAAATCGCCTTCCAGGTCTAGAGCTGCTTTCACTTCTCTAAGTAAAAGCATCTGTAATATTCGTTAAGCAAACCGAAATGCTTTATTGCTATATTTGTCTTTCTCTGCAAGCCGTTTCTCGTTCCACTCTTGCATATAGTTATTCAGAATCTTAGCGAATAGCATAGCGCTAGGGCTGCTACGCAAGAATGCAGATTCTACAATCGGCGTAAAGCTATAAATATCTTTTTTACCAGAACCCAAATTATCCAGCTAATAATAAACGTAAAGCGAAAAATCGCATTCCGTCTAGACAAATAGCACTACTTGTACGGAAAATTCTATCCCAATGCCCCTAATCCGCTTTAAGTTATTTCTGATAGAGAATACTTCCGATATTTGCAATTGCAAGCCTATAAGGATAATAAAGCTCGTAGGCTTCGTAACCTCTTCCTATAGAAGCATTCTGTTCGCTTGCCAGATAGCCGATTTGATAGTAAAGCCGAGGCTATTCAAGTATTTAGGTTGCTCTTTCGACTTGTTTATAGCCTTTCAGTAAAGGCTAAGAAGGGCATTGCATTCGAAATGCCGCGCCTCCTATCCTATCCAGTAAGGGAGTCTTTGCTCCCGTATATAAGCCAGGAATTTGAAGAAAAGCTCCCCAATTGTATATTCGCGTTAAATAATAGAATTTATCCACTTTCGGATTCCCAGATCCCGATCCTCGAAAGAGCTTTCCGCAAGCCGTATAGCGTCGTACTAATTGCTGCAAGAGAATAAAGCATCGAAATAAGCTGCCTTATTCCGCATATTCTGTAAAAGCGCTTGCTCCTCTGTATTTCTCTGGCTCGTAAAGAATAGCGTTATATCGGCGTCGAAGGCCCGCGAAATAAGAAGGAGGTAGCATGCGAAAATACGAATCGCGTCCTTAATCGATCTTTCCAAGCGAAAATTGTCATTAATGCATAATATATAATGCCGATCGCGCATATATTGCAGCCATTCTTTGCTCTTAACGTATTGCAAAGTTCGAAAGATGGCATAAGTATAGGCATTATTGTTTATTATAAGTAGCATTAAAGGATTAGTCGATAGTGCTTTAACTATAGGATTTGGATAAACGACTATTTTAATGCCTTTTGAAAGCTTGGCAAGTACTAATATATTGACTAGCGCCAGTAAGAAGTCTGGTAGCTTATTTTTGTATTCTGATATATCGCTAAGGGCATTTCTAGTGCTCAAGTTCCGAACCAAGCTCAAAAAAGTACCTATTGGTAGCGATACGTATAAGATAATACTTGCATACTTATTATGCGTAAAGCGTACGCTTTTATTAGTAAAGATATATAACCTATTTATCTTTATATCCTCGGATAGATTCCTATCTTTCAGATTAGCTATTACTGATAGGCATTTTTCCGTTTATATTATTATATGAATCACGTTACGCTCAAAGCATATTAATACCTAGCCCTTTTTGGCTTCGGTTTGATCGTTTGCTTCTATAAGATTTTGAATGCTGCCAGTTTGAGCTTTTCTATTCAAAAGATATGAAAACTTACTACTCGTTCAGAATACTTATTATTAGCTTTACAGGAATACTATTATGGATTAAAGGTTATTATAAGATTTTATAACCAAATATTAAATATAAGGTTGAAAATAGCTAACTTTCTATACTATAATTATATAAGCGCAATTTTATTATATTATATTCGTAAACTAAATACCGAATGCATTGAAATATCTTACTGGCTACTATATGCGATTATCGTTTTTTTGGTTATTATACAAATTACAATTTTGATATTCAAACGATTAAAATCTTATTAGCTTAATAAAAGAATTTCGCTTATTTAGTTAAGGGCTAGCCGCAAGCTCGGAAAGCCTCTGAATAATAAACTGTAGCTATAAGAGGCTTCGAAAGCTTTTTTTGAGATTATAATAGTTAATTATTATAATAACGATCCCTCTAGTAGTTCTTAAATATGCATAAATAAGCTCTCATTCTAAACGATATTTTATATACTTATAATAGCTCCAAAAAGCCCTAGCAGCTATAAGGTTTATAAGAGATCAATTTTTTTTCCGTCTCTGTTTTCATATTATGCTTTCCAGCGCTTTTCAGTGATCTTATAGCATTATAGAGCTAGTCGCGTTAGCAATTTGCGCTATAAATCTATCCTTTTAAAAACAGTTTTGCGCAAGCTTGAAATCTTTCGGCCAGTCAAACGCTTCTTCGTAGCCGAACGCAAATAAGATAAGCTCCCGAAAAGTTGCGCGTCCTAATAATATTGAAAAGCCGGCCGCAAACGGCAAAGTGGATCTATTATATCATACAATAGCATATTATACCCAGAAATTATCTATTTTGCCGTTATTAGCCTTAAAGCTTTCGGGTCGGATTTCACTTGCGCTAGTTGCCAATATGCGTGCGTCCGAAGGCTCTAGGCTGCTGCGAGGGAATGTCTTAGTAGAAGAGGCATATAGAGGACTAGATAAACTCTTGCTGCTTGATATTTCGGTTATATTTCTATAAGAGGTTATTATTGCGAAAGCGATAGAGCTTATAATAATCGAATTGGCCAAAACGGAATGCGGACTTAAAAGCTATAAACGGTAAACGATTTCGTTTATAATAACCTTAAATAATTCGGGAATACCCTAATTTCCACTGTGAGCGGGTCTGCTATCCCCAAAAACACCACACATGCTCCCTATATAGCCCGCAAGGCTAAACGGGGAGGCGAGCGAGGATAGAGCTCTCCTAATAGAGGGGTCATAAAACGAACGGTAATGGGACAAAAGATACAACAAAAGGGACCCAGAACTATCCCTATACTCTGATCAGAGTAGAACGGATAGCCTGGGCCCTCTCGAGGGATGGCAAGACAGAAAATAGATAGGCTGCGAATCAGGATTTTGGAAGGGAAGACATATTGATTTATATCTAGCCATGCTACCTTCCTCCTCTCGAGGGATCGAGGGAACGGCACGACTTATATATATATATCTGGGACCCTTGCCGGGGTCTGAAAAATAGCACGGATATTGAATCTGGCCTAGGGTCAGAGCAAGGATCCCTATTCCCTATAACATACCTCCCCCAGCAAACCGGATAGGAAGGAACCTATCGGTTTGCTAGCACCAAGCGTAGGAACAGTAATGATATCAATACTGTGCTCTGATCAGTTATAAGAAGGAAAGAAGGATATATTCTGAAGTATATATCAGTCCAAGGAAAGAAAAGAAATTATCAGTTCAAAGGAAATATCTCGTAAACTTATCGTACCAAACAAGCCACAGCTATTATTAGTATTACGCAACCATTCTAGGGCAACTGCAGAGAGATAAACTAGGGGAAATAAATCAAAAGAATTATCCAGTAAACCATTTTGACTACCATTTCCACTTTATTTCTTTGCCTTTCCCATTGCCCGTACTATATCCGGATAATCTACCGATTGCCCTGGCCATATCGTATCTATTAGCCCGGGCATCCCGTATTGCATTCTGATTATAGACAGGCCTTTTCTCTTCTTCAATCGCCTTGTCAATAATAGCTTGCTATCCTTTGAATGAAAATATAGTTATAGGGAGGATAGGGTCGATAGCTGACAGAAAAGGCTCGTAAATAACGGAGCATATAGGGACTGACAAGCGTAAAAAGCTAGACCCAGCTTGAAAGGGTAACTGTAACTGAAAATGGGCAATAGTAGCTCTATTTTCCTCGTTAATCAAACCTTGAATAATAAGTCGTTCCGATAGATATAAGGCAATATTTGCAGCATTATCAAGTTATCGCTAGCTTTTATTATCTTTTACAGGTTCGTATTGAAATATTTCGTAAGCTTTAATTAAAGACCCCTTTTTCACCTAGTAAGAGTTTGGGAGAAGAATTCCTGTATCCGACTCCTCCAGGCCAATCTGGGGGATAATAGGGTACCGGATCATTCGATAAGAGCTATTAGGGCAATAAATTCCCAGCTCAATTCTGATTAATAAAATAAACCAAGCAATCAAATGCTGATATAAGCCCTGATTATTGCTAACCCGAGGGTTAATAAACCTTGATTGTTTCCAAAAAGCAGAATTAGTCCAGACTTTATTGAAATATTATTAATCCTTGCTCTCCCGGATAGCTATAATCAGGTTAGCTGCAGCATAGAACTTACATTCCCAGTTTTCGTATTATTTGTTCAGCCGAGGTTTAATAAATCGATAACCGTATTTTAGCAATAAAATCCCAAAATCTTTTAGTATTATCCTAGCTGCTTCTGTTATATTGCGGTAAATCCATATTCGGGCAAGCCGACTAGATTTCTTAGGGATAATGGTATTATAAAATAGAGAATTCCAAACGCAAATTTCGTAATTGACCAGATTAATAAGACAAGACTAGAAATGCTTGCTGCTCTTGTTATAATACGCGAAAATAATAAGTTTCTTGCTACGAAAGTCCCTTTATTTATTGCGTATAGCATTGAAACGAAAGAAAGTGGTAGGTAATCGAAATAATATTGCAGGATTAGCTTTGCCTTTAATGAATTTTGTCTTATTCCCTAGCTCAAAACTAACTATATTCGGAATTAAATAGATATATTCTTGAAAGTTAGCCAAGGCAAATCTAATCAGTATAAGGATATATTCCCTATATAACATTTCCTTCCGTTAAGCAAGCCTTTCAGCATTATAGAGAAGGCAAGTATTAAGGGACTAGTTAATATCGAAGATTTGTCTCTCGGGATATCTTTTTCGAGGATTAAGGCCAGGGAAGAACTATCTGAGTAATTGAAAAGGTTCAATATTTGAATAATAGAGATTGAACCAAAGCGGACAGTCGAGGATAACTTGTTATGGGTATGCTCCGATCATTTCGTTTATACCCTTTAATAAAATGATAGGGTACTAAAAGGACTTCTTATCTTTTAACGGAAGAAAGTTCCCTAGTATTCCTGGCAGGGCAGACCTTTCTCGTAACATAAACCGATCTTCGGGAAGGAAATAGGGAGGAGGTATTAAGATTCCTCGAGGAACTGATAAAAGCCTCGCCATAGGAAGGTTAGGAATAGTGCCGGTTATATATATATCTTGAGGGGATCTAGGGCTTGCTTTTGCTATCTCCTTACCTTTGCTTTTGCCTAATAATATAATAATAGCGCTAATCAGTATAAGGGGATAGAGAAAGAAAGGGTACTATATGGATGGAAGGGAAGGAAGGGTGATAAGTATTGGTACCGGAAGGAAATTGCCGAATTGCTAGCGATAGGCGGCTAATAAAGGCATTATTTTTGGCTAGTACTAACGGCTATAAAAGAGAAGCAATAAACCGTAAACAGACAGAATTATTCAGATTTGTCGTATTAGTAGCGGCGCAGCCAAATGGAAGTTAAAGGGATATAATGGGTTATTTGTTAGGAGAGAAGAAAGGAGAACTTGAAGGTTAGTCCGCCAGGTAGATTATTATATTTGTTTACAACCCAGCGCACTAGACTTATTAAACGGAAAGATCTGTCCGTCTGCATATATTACCCAGATCTTTGGGTCAGAAATCCGTAGGGAAAAAAATATAATATTAGCGAAAAGGGAAAGAATATCCCTAGAGTTTACCAGAAATTTCCTTTAGCTACGGTCTAGCCTAGTACCAATTCTCCTTTTCTTTAATAATAATAATAATAATTTCTCTTTACTAGGTCCCTCAAATCCCATTCGAAAGCCTTTTCAGCTCTGATCAGAGTAACCCAATTCGAATTTTATTATATTTGCACCGCCTTTTCCTATTTTCCTTATCCTTAAGTCCAACTATTAGCGTTCCGCAAAGCCAGAATACTCCTTATAGGATAATATTATACTCAAACAGGAAATGCCTGTCGGTCCAGGAATGAGCTTTACCAGAATTACCGATATCTTTTACTGCCTTATGCGATATTTCGAAATTAGCAGCCTGGGCGGTCGTACTAATAGTATATACGGTCGCTAGTCCCCTCGCAATAATAAGCATGCCTTTCGGGAGCTTTTCATTACCGGTTACTATTAATAGTACTAGGAATAGCTGGTATCCCGTATCAATTCTTCGAAGCTTACAGATCTGATTATTGCTACCCTTTCTTAGTACCCGTTATCCCTTTTCGTTGCTATTCTCTATTGCGATAAACTTACTATAGCGGGTCTGTTCATTGCCTTATACGGCTACCGGAACGAAAACCTGTACGACTATTATAGCGAACGATTCATACGGAACGTCCTGGAGCTTAAGGAAGGTAATATCAATATTATAGTCCCTTTTTCTGAATGCATTTCAATCCTTAATTTCGAAGATGCTGCGTATGCTAATTATATCTATTACAAAACTAGCAGCCAATATCAATTCTCGGGCATTTTCCTTAATCGGTTTGCAAAAATCCTTCCAGCTTTCAAAGAATCCTGTACGGTAAATAATCATTTCCTTGCTTGTATTCTAATTAGGGCTAATAGCATTTATAGCCTCGTCGATTATCCTTTGCTGGCCTGCCTTCCCGCAATATAATTCGAGATAATTCTATAGCATAAGAGACCTTTGTCTTTACTGAGGCCGCCTGGCTTAAAGGTATTATTAGAGAGTTATTGGCAATTGCTAAGGCCTTCAAGGAAAGTTGATAACAAAAGAAGCCTGATAATTAGAGTATACTTAAGCCAAAGTCCTTATCCAAATATCCTCTAAGCCGTAAGAAAATATCTGCTAGCCTTTTAATTTCTGCTAAAGGAAAAGCCCCTGCAAAAGCCAAAGTGCTATATAAGCCCAAAATGCTGGCTGAAATAAAAGCGCCGTCTTTTAGAATACCCGTTAAGACAAAAGCACCGGTTAAGCCAATAATGCCTAGCACTGCCCGTCAGTTAATGCCTCTTTCAAAAGCTCCTATCCTTCTTTCGGTTAAGAAAGAGGAATCATTATCGGAATATTCGTCCGAGGACGTCTCGTTATCCGAGAACAGCTTATTATCCGAAAAAGAAGAAGAAGAAGCGAGGCCGCAGCGCATAGTAATATCCTATAAGGAATTATCGGCAGAAGAATTATCGGAAGAAGAATCTTCAAAGGAAAAGTTATCGAAAGAGGAATTATCGGAGGATATTTATAATGCCGACTAATAGCCTTGCCTTCATCCGTACTGAATTTATTGCATTGCCTTCCCATTCATTTGAATCTATCTATTCGATATAGTATTTCATATATAGCCCGCTAGGGCGTATTTTGTCCAGATATCGTAAAGAGCATCTTGCTATAATTCCCTCCCCTAGCCGGAATACTCGAAAAATAATAACCCTTTGAGGGTAATCCTGCGACTATAATAGGCAAGCATGCCTGGCTAATATTGGATATATCTGCTTAGTATTTCGATATAGAATCTGGATTGTGCAATAGCTTCCCGTAATTCTTGGTCTCTGTACAAGCCCTTCGTTATATATCGGTTTTCCACTTCCGGCATAATAATATCTATTTTCTTTGCAAGCTTTGGCAGATCTTGCGTAAAGGATATTAGATTATTGCCAAATTGATTATCTGGGTTGGCTTTATTCTAATTAGGGCTAAATACAATTTCTGGGGCGAATACTGGTATCGTAAAGTCCATTTGGTACTCTTGGATCTCGATAGGCTCGCTGGGCGTTCCTTCCCCTAGCGGTTGGATAGCTTCAAGCTTATATATTAGCTCGGGCTAATTCTTTTTAAGATCCTCTTCCCAGGGCATTAGAATAGCTGGCTCCCATACCCTTAATTCTGCTTATCGAAATACTTTAAGCCTTATCAATACGAATATGCCTCTTATAAGTATTTTATCAGATATTTTCAGCTTATATATATGCTTGGGCAAGGTTTCGGCTATAATGAAAGGGCTTTGCCACTTATAAGCCATCTTGGCCAATCGAATATAGCTTATCTTTCTGATCTGGTCGTAAACCAAAATAAGATCACTAGCTTTCAAAGATTCCTTCCGAAAGCGGCCGTAAATCCCATATTGGGTTGCAACCTTATAGCGGTATTTAGCAACAGCTCGTATTGCTTTTTCTATATCTTTATTTTTGGCTTGCAGCATACGGATACGATTATCGAATACTTCCTGGGAAGTCTAATCAGGCTTCCAATCAAATACCCGCCATATCGGAATCTCAATTTCGATCGGAATAATAAGTTCCCAGCCATGCATTAAGTAAAACGGTATATATCTATAAGAATGCCGGATTGTTATGCGATTAATAAAGACTGCAAGCTTTAGATTCTCTTTCCAGGCTGGCTTCTTATCAGATATCTTATTAAGAGCCGTAATCAGGGTATAATGCCCTTGCTTAACCTGGCCAGTTGCCCTGGAATTGTACGGGCTAATTATAACCCGCTTAATTCCAAGATTTCGAATAGCTCTTTCCATTTCTCCTTTATTCTCGAGATTTCTATCCACTGAAACTTATAACGGGCAGCCCATCTGGCAGATAATATCTTCCAGAAGGAACTTTTTCATCTCTAATGCTATAGCATCTTTCAATAGCCTCGCAAATATATATCCCGTCAGATCGTCCTATACTTTAACTAAATAGCTGAAACCTTAGTCCGTAAGCATATATTGCATATCGATATTAACCCGTATAAATAGATGCCCCGGTAAAGAGGGTGAAAGACTTTCGTCCCAGTATTGAGAATCGTACGCTTGGCAGAGCTTATAGCTCTGGATAGCCTTTTCAACTTCTGAATATATTCCTTTCCAGAAGTACAGTTATCGCATCCGGTAATATATCGCATTTCGGCTACGGTATCCAAATTTGCTATAGCATTCCTTCAAAATGCGTTATTTCAAATTAGGGTTATCAATAACCCTTTATCGAGGTAATTTCTTCTCTGATCGTCGCTAAAGAGAACGGTCAATTACCTGATATTGCAATGCCCGGATTCTGAATTGGCATTTTGTAGCATTGCTCATTCCTAGTAGGATAGTACTATTAGTTAGAAACCTGGCAATTTTCAAGGAATCTTCAGACTAGTGCAATTCTGGTACTAAAAGAGGCTCTCTGTTCTGATCAGAAAGAAACGTATTATTGATTTGGCAATCGTACTACTGCTCGACTTGGTCGTTCTCTTTTTGCGCTATCTGAGCATTATCCGGCTAAAGCGGGCGAAATAAGGCGTTAGCAACCATATTTTTAGCACCCGAAATATGCTTTATATCAAAGTCGAAAGTCTTAATAATCGCTATCCAGCAACTAATTAAAGCCCCTGGGATATCGGATATAGCTCTATTAAGCTGAGCAATCAGGACTTTGGCATCTATTTCCAGTACAAAATGATATCCGTAAAGGTATTAACGCAAGGTATGGAATGCAAATAGGACTCCTCGATATTCCCGCTTTGTAGCGTTATATTTCTGGGCTGCTTTCATCCAGATGCCGCTTTCCTAGCGTACAGGCTTGCAATAGCTTTCAACAATTTGGGCCAATACCGCTCCCTATCCTTCAAGCGATGCATTAACTGTAAGGATAATCGGACCGCCTTCTAAGCTATAATCAATACTAATCAGAATAGGCTTGGATGCAATTCTGTTTACTAAGGCTTTCGCAATTGATTTTTGGGGTTCTTCCTAAATAAAAGGAGCACCCTTCTTTATCAGGTCGTATAAAAGCCGGGCTATTACTGCATAATAAGGGATCTATATGCGGTAATATCCAGTTAATTCTAATAATAAACGAATATCCTTAAGTTCCTTGCAGTCAAGCAATATATATAGTTTCTTGATTTTGCAATCTTATAGCTAGCGACTATCCGTATTATAAAAATAGCCGATAATATCAATCCGCTTCTTATATTACTCGGATTTCTTGGCAGATATGCTCCCTCTAGCTAATTCGATATTCAGTAATATCTGATCAATATTCCGGATATATTCTGCAATAAACTTTCGGACTCCCGGAAGGCCCTCTACCTCTTTGTTATTGTAGGTTGAGGTAGGTTTTCTAATCGGGATATTATCCAGGAATAGTTGATAGATATGGGGAATCAGGTCTTGAAATATATATAGCATAATCCTTTAGAATTGAATAATAGAATTGGTGCTCCCTATCGGTAGCCGGCATATCCGAAATAGACCTATTGGCGTCGAAAAGGTAATTATATCCCGGCTTTTCTCGTACAATATAACCTGGTCGTATTCAGAGAAAAAGTCCAAAAAGGAAATAACTTTGCATATAGCAAAGCTATAAGCAAATTCGTCCGCAATAGGCGGCATTAAGGCATCCTTTATCGTAAAGGCATTATATTTCTGGGTATTGTTAATCAGCCGTAAGCCCTTATCCTTCTTGAGGACCAAAAACCAGTTATTTCGGTACGACCTATAGCTCTTTTCAATAGTTTCCCGTTTTTGCTTATCCCTTAAGACTTCAATCATTTTATCTTGAAGGGCATGGGGAATAGGTATATATTTTGCTTGAAAAGGCATATGAGGTACTGTTCTGATTATTTGTAATAGCGCTATATCGTTAATTAGTTCACCTAGTTCTGAGGAATCCTAGGCCAAAGCCTGAATACGGTTTCCTATTATATAGATAAACATCTCTCGCTTAGCTTCCGAGAAGTCTTTATAATTATCTTGCAAGAGATCTTTCTTCCTTTCAGCTGTAAGATGCTTATTGGCATCCAGTTCAGAGAACTTTGGCTGGATCCAAATATCCCACTTTATTAAAGGCTAGTTTTTTATCTATTCCCGGGCCTCTGCCAGATATACTGGTTTCCATGCTATATTGCCCGGTAGAACGTTTCTATCAGGATCTGAATTATTGATAGGGCATACCTTTTTAAGGATATTTTTGTATATTATATTGAGTTCTTTTCTGATCAGACTTGAAGCGTATTTTGGGAACGATTTGGGGTTATAAGGAAAGAAAGAAAATTGTCGAGATAGTTGCTAGTTATAAGTGCTATAGAAGCATTTACTCTTTTGCTTCCCTAATAGGGTCGCGTATAAATTCCGTAATTCCTTAATATTATTTGTATTCAGGATTTCCGCAATGCGCGGGATCTCCTGATCAGAAAAGGAACTAATTGCTATATCGCCTTCTTCTATCTGTACCCATTTAAGGACCTTTTTACTGCTAATAGCAATAGGTCCTCTAGTGCTGCTATTAGCATCTAGTTTCCCTGCTGCTTCTTGAATGCTGGCTAGAAATTATCCAGTTTCCTACCAACTATAGCTATAAGGCATATTTTTGAGAACAAAAAGCTAACTTTCAAAATACTATTATCGCAATGGTCGAATATAAGCTTTATCTGCAAAAAGAATAGCATCCCCAATAAAACCTAGTAGTTTGGCTTTATGCCCCGGTTATCTATAACGTGAAATATCACCTGGCCAGAGCATCTTCCAATAATTATAGGAATATCGATAATGCTCAGAAGCGGCATATCGGACCTATTATAAGTTTTGGAAGATAGCTTATTCTCGATATAAGGTAAGCCAAATTTACTATAAACCGATAAGCCAATAAGGTTTATCTCTGCATTATAATCAAGCGTAGCTAGGATCGGGCAATTGCTTTATTTACCCAGTCTAATAGTAATTATAGCAATAGGAGCTATGCTTTTGAGCTATAGCTTACTCTCCTATGCTAAAATGCTTCCAATAGCTGGCATTGGTAGTAAGACTGGTCGCCCCGGTAACAAGCCTTCCGTGCTTCGGTCCAGATGCCGATATACTTGCAGGATATTAAGTTAAAGCTTATATCCATTCAGGATATCCTTAATCCGAATAGCCGTAATTAATTAGTTGTATAATAAGCCCTCTGTAATAGCCAGATTCGAAATAATTGGTTAGGTTAATTAGCTTGGCTTTGAATGCACTTCTTCCGGAAGCTTATATTCAATTTCCCTTACTCTCTTAGCTCTATCTCGAATCATTTATGCCTGGTATATAAGGCATTCTGCAAACTTTGGATTCATTAAAATCAGGTCTGCCCCAGATATTTTTACGGACTGGTATAGAAACTGATTGGCTAATTTCTTTTCGAAAGCAATAGGGTTCTTACGAGCAGATATAGCCTTGGAAAGTTTCTTCTTTATAGGCTCGGGCAGTTCTTCTATCAATAAATCCAGATTATTATTATCCTTTATAAATCCAGTTCTCTTTATTGCATTAATAATAGATGCCGGATATATCGTTTGGCAAGGTTCTCGTATTACTTATTATAGGTCGTAATACCGGTTTCCGAAAACTAATAGTTCTCGCGCAGCCATATTAGCTATAGCGATTACTTGAATGGATAGCTTCTGATCAGACTTATCCGGATCGTATAGTATCCGGGTCTTCAGGTTTTCCGGGTTACCCCGAAATTGTACATTACTTTTAGCAAGCTTATCGTAAGTAAAGATCCAGGGCTCTTTGCTGCCCTTCCGCAAATAGCTCTCGCAAAGGCCGGTAATATATCGTACTATACCGCCCTTTTCATTGCGATATTTGCTAACTAAGGTTGTATTAAGGATACAGGCATTCCTATTTTTTATTGCCTAGTAATCCCCAAGCCAGATACGAATCGATTTTTCATTATCGAGATAAACGATACCCTTTCTAATGAGTATGCGGAATAGAATGCAATTATAGGCTGTATATAATTCCGAACCGCAATTATAGCAAACCCGCTTTATTCTATCTTTTCTTAATATAGCATTGATCTCGTTGCTCTGATCAGAGCTATCGAATATCTTTGGGATAAGTTCCCCAGCTTTTCGTACGAATAGATTAGCAACTAACTCGGCCATCCGTTCCAAATTAATATTGCTAACTATTAATACAGATACAGCTCGAGGTAGCGAGGCTAGATCCAGGGATTTTCTGATTTCGTTATACTATTGAGATTTGATTATGCATAAGAGCTTATCGTATCCTTCTTGCTAATTGATGCTAAGCTGCTTTATTACTTTAATTAAATCCCGGATAGGGTCTGACAAAATTTCCCTCGATGCTCTTTTGGCAATATTCTTCTCAGACTTTTGGCCCGTCCCAATTATAACTTGTGCCGGCATGCTGTCCAAAAGAATAGAAGCATCTAAAGGAATGGAAGCAATTTGATAGATCTGGTATTGAAAGGGGTAAAGCTGAAATCCTTAAGGGGCTATTATATCCTCCTATTTGAGCTAGTCCAGCTTTATGAAATTAATAGTTTCTAGTAAAGGTATATACTCAAAGTTCTGAGCATATCGGTTTTGGTCCTCTTCTCTCTGGATATCTTTGATTATTATTATCAGGTTATTGTATAAGACTAGCCATATTTCCTTCTCGTAGCTTGAAGCTATTTTTCGATAGTCTTATGCCAGATAATAAGTCCAAAAAGAAGAGAGCTTGATCCAAAAATCCATATATCCCCGGGTCTTACGGTTACTAATACAATAAACAATATTATCATACGATATCAAAAACTTATATAGTGAATTTGATATATCCTAAATCGTATACGTATTTATAAGGTAATACATTTCCTGTTCCGGCATATAGAGCTATTCTGTATCGTATAGGCAATACGCAAGCAATAGTCTATCTTATTATTCCTTCCAAGTATTAGCCGAAGCTGTATGCCTGTCGATTTCTGTACCGATTATAGGATCTGAGATATATCCCAATATGAATTGTAAGGCAAAAATGTCTTCCGGAATGCGATATTGCTTTAGGATGAAATTATAGCGCTTAAGCTATCGTATAATCCCGGTTCGATTGAACTTATTCAGATTATAAATAGCTAGGTCTTTAGGAAATCGATAATTAACTATATCCCGATCAGAGCTTAGAAGAATCAGTCTTTCACTCGATAAGCTTAATGGGTTAGCAGATTGTTATTAACCAGACTATCTGCCAAGGGTTTCGGAAGAGCGTTCGATACTGAATGCCACGCTTCTTCCTTAGTTAACCGATATAATATCGGTCTGGACCCTCTTCCTTTTTCGCTATCGCTTTCCAGGTCTAGTCGTTTTCACTAAGCTGGCTGGGGCAGAAATACTCTAACTGGCATAAGCTATAGGCTATTAATAGCATAGCCTAACTTTCCCCGGATATGCTAGTTTGCCCGGATTTATAACCTTTAAATGCAAGCGTAAATGCGCCAAAAAGGATAAGACTTTCCAGAACTTATATATTTATTATCTGACTTTCGAAAGAAATCCAACTACCGACCAAATAGATTTCCATCCTATCCGGTATCCCATTTTGATCAAACGCAAAGCCAAGGCAAAAATAGCTGATAGTCCAGAATAAAGCGGAACCCGTAAACGGTTTTCCGGCTTTTTTAGGTATTTCCGTAAATATTATTTGCACTAATCAGATAATAGCGGTTGGAATAGATTTTTATTAGCAATCGAAATCCGTCTCGGGTCGTATATTTATCGTTCCAGGTTCATACAAAAGAAAGGGTGAAACCAAAGGGTCCTGCGCGATAGAGCTTAAGAATATCCGATCCGCTTTCTGCCCATATTAGCTTCGGGCAATATAGTACTCCCGGACAGCTGATCAGACCTCTTCTTCGGTTATTGACCCCCTATTACATAAGAGCGCCTCCTTTTGGCCAGAATCTCGATCCCCATCCCCATTCCTATGCTCTATAAACTCGTCCCTTGTCTCTTAGCGAGAAGACCTCGGCTATGCAGTTCCCCAGGACCCATAGTCAGGTTTGAAAATACCGATGCCGATATAATAAAAGGTATAGAGTAAGATAGTCGTTTAGACCATAGTAAAAGAGCTTCGAACCCCCTATACGGATCACCAAAAAGATATGTGGGCGGGTCTGCTATCCCCAAAAACACCATATATGCTCCCTATATAGCCCGCAAGGCTAAACGGGGAGGCGAGCGAGGATAGAGCTCTCCTAATAGAGGGGTTATAAAACGAACGGTAATGGGATAAAAGATACAATAAAAGGGACCCAGAACTATCCCTATACTCTGATCAGAGTAGAACGGATAGCCTGGGCCCTCTCGAGGGATGGCAAGACAGAAAATAGATAGGCTGCGAATTAGGATTTTGGAAGGGAAGACATATTGATTTATATCTGGCCATGCTACCCTCCTCCTCTCGAGGGATCGAGGGAACGGCACGACTTATATATATATATCTGGGACCCTTGCCGGGGTCTGAAAAATGGCACGGATGTTGAATCTGGCCTAGGGTCAGAGCAAGGATCCCTGTTCCCCACGACACCACTTTCGGCGGCTACGAGAGATAATTATATCAATAAGCAGCAGTATATATAGAGGCTTACTGCTTGGCAATTAATGACCTTTGCAAAACAAAGCAATAGCACGGGAAAGATAGCGAGGCCTGGTAGCATAGACTTTAGCTATATAAAAGACGGCTAAGAGAGCTAGCTAATTTAGCATATCGAGGAGCCTAGTTCGTAAGCAAGCCTACCGGGAAAGCTTGCAGTCTTGATAAATACCTTCTGCTACTATTACTATCAGATAGAATTACTTAAGAAGTCTTTAGCATATTTTCGCTATTATTACCAGTATAGATATACTTATATGGGATTTATATAGTATGTATTTCAGCTATGCTTATTAAGTATTTCTATATAGTAGCAGCATTTATTAAATAAAAAAAAGGCGATAGCTAAAATACTTTCGTATTTTTTCAATTCGTAGCAATTGCGTTATATCCTTGAAATTATGCCGATTTTCCTAGAATGCGGTATTCTGATTTCCAAGCCTTTCCGTTATAGGACCGTCCATTTAAGCTAATATAAGAGTCCGATATTTATAAAATAGCAGCGATATAGGAACGGTAAAAGAGTCGTTATAGCCTTTCAAGTTCAGCTCTAGAAGGTCCAGAGCGATAGTTATACAGGGCGTAATAAATAATTATAATTTATAATAGTTAAATGCATTTATTAATTTATAAAGCGTAAGCAATACTTAGTAATAAGTGGATTGCTAGATAGGTTTTGCTCTAGCTCTTATATAAGGCATTTATAATTCTACTACTTTATTGCGTAATATATAGAACTAGCTTGTACTTCGTAATGTCCAACTATCTTTTCGATATTATATTCCTGCTTTCCGTTTACGATAAAGGGGCGTTAGCGATATTCTTGCTATATGCGAAGGCCTTATTTGTCTTTAGAGGCCCAGTACAGGCCATTATAGTCGGATTCGTAATCGAATATCCTTATTAGTATGCTATGAAACGTTCGGGTTAGTATTTTCATACTGTAAAGGATTTATAATATAATAACTTTAGAGGACCAGGCTATTATAATTAGCGAGCTTTGATATACGCAATCTGGATATATATGGATTATAATATAATTCGAAAGCATATTTCCGCGGGGAAAGAGAGGTTAAGAATCAAATAATATTATGGCAATAAAATAACGGCCCGCCGTAAGTAGCAAGAAATATTAGAAATGAGAATATTACGTTTTGAAAAGATTATTTTGAAATAACCTGGCCAGCAGGCGATATAATACTTAGCAATAGGAAAACAAAAATGCATAATAGGACAAAGCTAGCCGTAATTTAAATAGCAAGTCGAAATAATTTATATTGTAAAATTACAAACTTTCTAGAAATAGCTAAATCTTTATTAAATATTTACAAGTTAGGAGATTATTCTAAATAGAGTTTATTATTAATAGAAGCTTTTAAAGGTATTCTCAATAAATAAGCAATATAGCAAGATTTTTCTTTTTAAACTCCTTAAAAGTTTATTATATTAATATTTTGTTATTAATAATCGTCGCAAGCAATTTCTGCCTATTATATCTTCCTCTTTAATATATATCTATTTTAACCCGTTTTCACCTTTAACGCCTTTCGTATTCCCGTATAAGCAGCTCCTTTATTTACGCTTCAGTAATTAGCATAGTGCAAGTAATAACGTAGAATTTCTCCCTACCGATTTCCGTCTTACCCATAGCCTCTATCTTCCGCTATGCTCTATGCCGAGTCTTGAATGACTCGATATCTTCTGATAGTACATTCTGTGCGTACTCCATACCAGGAGTGCCATCCGCCTATAGAATGCCGACTACCGGCTCGGCATTGCAAGCGACTCATTAACCCCGAATAAATAGTAATACTTATATATTTCTGTATTTGTATCTTCACTTGCTATGCCAATAGCGAGTTACGGATCGGATAGCAGTAGAATTAGTTGCGAATCGATCGTGGAAAAACCTCTCGATTCGAATAAAGCATTCAGAATCTCATAGTCTTCCTTCTTTATGCTCTTATGCGTATTAGTAAAGACGGGGATTGCTAGGAAGCCGTTATTAACTTGGAAAGCATTAGGAGCTCGTAATATAAGATTCTTGCTTATATACTAGCCGTCTTTCTGATCGGTAGATATGCCTAGCCTATTTAGCGAATATTACTAACTATACGTATTATACTTACTTGATATAGACCCTGCCATGCGATCGTTAGCGCCGAGTTCCAATAATCGGTCGACAAACCTTGCTGATTCGGCTATAAGATTACTGGAATCTGGAAGCTTAAGGCGCAATGCCGGCATCGTTCCAATTAAGGCTTGGATATAAGGCGTTATTGAATTCCGTCTGTACTTACTTAGCGTTCCCATATCTGCCTTTGCTATCCCTTCTCTTTGCTTCTTCCGTACCGCTGCTCTCTCTATTTCCTTACGTTGCCTTTTCTTTAGCATATAGTACTTTTCGCTATCGAATGGCTATTCGATCGGAAATTCCATAATAAACTGGTCTAATAGAGCTTAAAGGGTTTTGAGAAAATATAGAATAGAAATCTTGCAAAAGGATGAAAGTTTGATAGCATATATAGAAAACAGAAAGCTAGCACTATAAGGTTCTTATAGCAGCCAGCAACCTTTGAGTCCTAATCGCTTAAAGATATAATCCCGATTTCGTATTTAGTATTTTAGGAAATGCCGTCGTGCCCTTCCAGAATAAATCTTTCTATTTGCATGCATATTATTATGCTTTAATAATTATGCAAGCTAGTAACGGATATTATTTTCGTTATACTAAATACGATTATAAGCGATTAGCAATATAATATATATATTTTATACCGCCTGCTAACGTATTTTAGCATATAAGGGGCCCGATATTAATAATTAAAGACTTTACGAAATAGTATTCTTATTGCATAAGAAGCCGAAGTATTTTGCAAGTCCGGTATTTCGACCGAATAATTATAGGATAGAATTACAATGCTGCATTGCGATTAGCTATCGCAAACTAAACTATTAAGGACGTAATAATTATAATCGCATTTTTTAGCTTATTAGATTTGCTTAAAAGCCGGCCCGCTATTTTCGTACGCTTGCATTAGGCTAATAAGACGGGTTCTGCTCCCAGCTCTATTGGAATAAACTTGATAGTTTGTTATATTAGCGACTACTTTATATTTTATAGCCAACTCGATGCCTTTCATATAAGAAGGCATTGAACTATTTAAGGGTGGATTAAATTATAATGTTTATATCGTTTTAAGTCGTAACGAAAACGGTATTATATTGTACGATATACTTTATACGCGGTATTAAGGTAAGCAGGCATTATAAGGCAGCAAGTAAGTCGAAATGCCAGTAAGCGTAAAATAGGTAGGAATAATATACTATTAGCTAATACTAACCAATATTAGTAATATTATATTTCGTTACAGAATAATGATTAATAGCCAGATATATCGGACTGGAAGGATAAGAACTGCGGAAATATTAAGAATCCTGAGAATTAAGGTATCGTGCCGATAAACATCTCTCAATAGGAAGTATATATTAAGGCCCAATTTCGCATTCTAAAGGCATATAGTAGCTAATACCGTTTGCTATAACTACGAATGTTTGCAGTAAAAATATAGCAGCCGTATAAACTGATCGCTTCTAAAAGTGCTATAGATTTATCAAATCCTACTTTATTAGCATATATAAAGAAAGTATATAGTCGCATTATTATAACCGGGAGCACTTTAAGGAATTCTTATAGCTGTAATATATACGGTTAATTCCTATATATTTATAAGTATAGGCCATCCAAAATAAATACTGCATTCCTAGCGACCTATTATACTATGCGCTAATATATATTAGATAAGTATATTATAGCTAGATAAGAAACTAATTACAGAGCTATTTTTGGAAGATATGCCGAAATTCTGCCATTAGTCCTAGCATCTTTCCTATAATTTCCTTATGCAACCTACGAATAATTGAAAAGTCTCTCCCCTGAAATATATTTTGGACTTGGTCTTTCGATACCAAAACGCCTTGCGGCACTATTAATGCCTGGTCGCAATATGCTTGCCCTCCCGACGCTGTACCATCCATTATAGAAGCAGCAGCGTTTGCATTCTCGGAATCCGCTTCTGCCAGTTTATCTTCGAAGGCTAGATCCTCGCTGCCGGGCAGATTATTATCTTGGATTATAAGTACCAAGGCTATTTGTGAACCGTTTATCGTAGCACTATCCCACGATCTCTTTTCCGCTATAAGGCCTAAGCCATTATGGTCTGTCGTATCGATAGGCTTGCTTTGTTCGCGGCGTACGTTGGGAGGGTCTGCTGCAAATGACCTGAGCAGAGGGGCCTCGTCGTCCATATCCACGTCGTCCATATCCACATCGTCCCCTTCGGGCTCGCCGTTCGGACCTCGCTCTACAACAATCTCATCCAGGGTTCTCTCTACTTTACGTGGAATATGTCTGCGTATATTACGCCTCCTGGCCGGCTTGGTATAACTTCTACCGTACGAAAAGAAGTTATGAAGCTAAATACGTTAATGCCTGATCTCGGCAGAATGACTTCGGAATACGTACAAACTGATTTATGTCCGGCAATATTATGGCTTTAAGAAGATAGCTAACTCCTTGCAGCTTCTGATAAGTAGGATCTTACGAAATGTAAGCGATAAAGGTATTATAGCGGACCCCGGTATATAGAGTCTTGCTTTCGCCGCTTTTTATTCTTTTTCTAGCTATCTCTTTCTGCCGTTTTGTATAACCAGCTAGTATGCTATTTTGATAATGCGCATAGGCATAATTTCGAAAATATAGCTAATACGCCTTTTGTATATTCTTTCTTGAGGTCTTTATAAATAAGTTTCCTTTTCTATACTTGTATAATGAATGCCAAAAATAGTTTCTTACTTTATAATAGGGATCCTTTATCGGGCATAAATTCCAGATACCCAGCCGTATTTCGATCCGAAAAGAGACTTACCGCCTGGAAATTGTCTCGAATATCGGGCGTATAATTAAGTAGAAGGTCTATCTGGCCTGCTTCATATTATAATTAGCCTATACGCTAGTAATTAATGACTTTTAGCTTAAGGCAAACGTACAATTAGTCTATATAAGGATTTCGTTTCTTATTATTACCGCTATCCATTCCGTTCCAGATCGACTTTATAATAGTAGCATATTCTTATAAGATTTATAATTTTGGGGCACGAAGCATTCCGGAGCTACTTCCCGCTCTTTCTGCATAATAGGCTTAATCGATTATTGCAGCCGATAGCGAATGTCCTATCCAGGAAAGATGCGAATAAGGGAATGCAATAATTCTTGTTAATAGTAAACTGCCAGACTCAAATGCGGCTATATAGGTTGGTTTACGGTAGAATAGAGGGATATATAAGCTGGGGCAAGCCTCGGTATCGGTAGCGTATTTAAGGAGAGATAAAGTCTTACTGGTAGGCCGCTGCGGTAAGTAATAGGCCGTTTGCGTAGGGGTACGACGCTCTGCCCGGGCCGTAGCATTTTGGAATAGCCGTTATTTATTCTGCGCATCTCTTCTTTCAGATAATAAGCATTTTGATTTTGGTAATAGTACGATAAATACTGCTTTATATCTGGGAAGCTTATAAAAATGCATAATTAAGCAGAATATTTATATTTGTATTTATGGAAATGGGGATAGGAAAAGGGGTATGCTTCCGCGTAAAAGACTTGTCAATATCAGTTATATATTTGGGGACGTTAAAGCCTAGCGTTATTAGGAGCCGACTGCCGCTAAAGGCAAAGGATTTCCGATATATCTTTAACCCTTTTCTGGGACCCGAATATGGCGTTAGTATAAGCTATAAGCATTTAATGCTCAGTCTTGCCTCGTCCAGGTTTTCCTGCTATTACTAACGAACTATATCCCCTTTCGGGCATTTCCTATTTACAGCCCCGCAAAAGCGAATATAGGCTCGACTTGGCTATATAGCGTCCAGCCCTATTAATTATACTAAGTCGAGCGGGAATTATAGCTTTCGACCGAATTCGCTTTGCCCTTATTATAGCCATCCTTGTACTTACGTATTAATTAGTATACCCGGATAAAGCTTATTTAGAACCTATTGACAGAAGATATTCCGCGAAAGGATAACCCTTATTACCCGCACTAATATACTAATGCATAGCCCGTTTTCAATAGGAACCGTTATATTTTTTGAAACTATACGCCAAAAATATAAGAGGAAGAAGCGTCTAGTTTGATTGAATACTGGCTGAAATTACTAAAGGTAAAGAGCGTATAGCTAAGCCAGGAAAATGTAAATTACAAAAAAATAGTATACGAGCTATTATGCCTTATTATTTTACTCGTTTATTGCTCTAATAATAGTCGGTATTCTCCGCGGGATAAGGATAAGAGGAAAGGGTAGAGTAGGAATTATTGGGCGAGATATCAAGATAAATGCTCGACTAGTTAATCCAAACCGATATCGAGCCAGATTACAATCCTTATCTCTACTGGCCGAAGCATATAATCTAGGTTCAGGATAATATGCATATCGAAGCAATATCTTTATCCGATCTTTTATCGTCTAATAATTTATCGCTTAAGCTTTTATATGCAAAGTTTAAAGATATATTAAGTTGCCAAAACTATTCCTACTTTTCTATTATTACCAATGGATTCGTAGCGGAATCCATATAGACAGAGATAGTTTTTCAAGTAATTATCTTATGCGTAGCTTTTTGGAGCCTCGGAGCATATCAAGTCAGTTAATAAAGCGATATCGGATTTCATAATGCTATAGGGTAGACCCGGCAGTATAAGGATATTGTTATTCCAATCCTATTGCTTGCTGCTCGCAAAGATATCTAATATATTACGGATCTGTCAAACGGATAGCCCTAGCTTAGGAAAAACTTAATGCCTGCGTCCGAATAAGATATTAAGCATGCCGTTTCGAATTAACCTTTCGAAATTGCAAAGCCGAACTTACGCTACGGGCAGCTTTGCTATTACAGGCTATAGTATAGCATATCTTTATTAATATATCATTGAGATTTATCAAACCTATAGTTTTGTATATACTGAAATAAATTTTCTAATTTTATAGACCATTTTTCCAAATTATTCTGCAATTCGTTAAATCTAGTATTCGTTAATAAATTTGACGGAATCCTTAGCAAGGCGACTTACGATCGCTAGATCGTATCGATTCTATATTCATTATTAAAACGATTCGTACTAGGAGATCGAGTTTATTTATTTAGCTGCTATGCCTGTATTATATTCGCGAAATTGCTAAGATATATTTTCTGTATTTTGTATAAGCTATAGTAATAGCTCGTTTATGCTATTGCTGACTTAGCTACCGTAATTCCCTTTTTACTTGGCTATTACGAAATAGGAGAAACGGATATCGCACCTTCTGCTTATAGTCGAATGAGCCGCTTGCGCAGTAATATCTAGCTATTAATTAAGAAGCTCTAATAGCTTCTTGTAAACGGATCTGTTGCCGATTAGCCTTGCCCCGTCTTTTATTTGCATAAGGTCGGGGTATTCCATTATATAGCAGCTTTTTCGTTACTATTAATATATTATGGCTGGCCGAAACGTACTAGTCTTATAAAGGACTATAGCCTAGTAAGGTAAACGCTTGCCATTCTTATAATATCCGACAAATCGAGTAGCTTAATTGCATACCCTGCCGTAGTATTGGGCTGTATGCCGAATATAGACGATATTGGCTGAAAGCTTGGTAAGGGAAAGTGGAAGTTATTCGTGCCCTCCCCGGCTTTGAAGGTATCCGATACGCATAAAGCCCTCGGGCTTATACTAGCCGGGGCTGCTATATCGGTAATAGGCATTTGCTATCCACCCGGGCATCCGTATCTATAAAGGCTATGCAGAGGCCCTCTATTAGGGTTGAAATGCTTGCTATATATCAGAAAAGAACCTTCTGAATATGGTTATACTGAAAAAAATCTAGAACTGGATATAATCGATATTTAAAAAGCATTCTATGCTTAGTAGCAAGAGTTTATTAGGTAATAATTTTGTAATTGTTTTATATCAAAAGGTTAAAAGGTATTCGATAAAGATCGAAGCTCTTGAATAGCCCGGTATTGGCAATAAGTAGATTACGGCATAGCAGGTAGGCTATATATAGTGGCGCTGGAAACGAGGCCCCGAGCCGTTGCGCGGAGCTGCTAGTGGATCGCCTCATAGCGAAAATGCCGCAAGACGGACCCAGATAAATAGCGGATTACTTGCCCTGTCTATAGTACGAGCCCAAAAACGGTAAACCTGCCTTTCCCAGATAAAAATATACGATAGTTTCGCCCTTTTTGCGTTAGAATCAATAGTATAGCGCCTGTCGGTACTGCTAGAAGGCGTACAATATAAGCAGGGAGCAATAAGGAGTATTCGGTCTAGCAAGGCTGCGAAGTAGCAAGATTATAACGAAAGAGCGTGCGACTTGCGTGCTATATTTCAGCATATAGTAGTTCAATACAGATATATATATTCCCTTAGAGAATGCTTTCGATATACCGAACGACTATATTTGCTATACTAGCGCGATTTGAACGATATTGGCTTTGTAAATCCTTTGTAGTAAGGATTGGAAACCTGGAAATAGTTGCAATAACTAATCAAAAGTGGTATGCGCCCAAGAAAAATGGGTATATTTGCTATTATAGTCCTTGCTAGCGCTATATCCGGCATTTGCAAAGACGAATTTCCTATTTTGAATAGATTTAAGGACGGAATTATTCAAAGGATTAAGCAATTATCGGTATCGATAGCTTATAAAAACCTTTTTTAGCGATACTTATAAATAGATATTCGATTTCTAAATAATTGCTTATAAAGTTAATTTTAACGCTTTTAATATGAAAATAATAAAGCTGTTAGCAAACGAAATCAAAGTTGTCCAAAGCATATATAAGGCAAGGCTTTGCAATAATCTGAAAGCATTACTTAATATATTCCTAATCTCAAATCTTATTATTATAGTTCAGACCGGACTAAGAAAGGATTATATCTATGCATTTCATTGGCAAATAGAATACTATATTTCTTTATTGCAACCGAAATATTATGTAATATATATAGGGTAAGCAATGCTTAGAAATGTTACCTTTGCGCTATTACAAGCCCGCAGCCGGATAGGGCTGAAAATAAGAGATTAACTTTTTGTAGCTCCTAAGCTGTCTTTCAAGCCGTACCGCATAGCATACTATTCCAAGTATAATTATATAATACTTCCGTCCCTATAGAAAAGGGGCGCTCGTATATGGACTATTCAGATAACGATCCGAAGCTACTTTAAGACAGATCGTGCAATAGGGCTACTTCGGATCTTGAACAAGCATTCGTAGATCCGCTTAGGCTGGCTTGCCCAATTTGAGCTTATAGTACGGCTTTCTAACCCTAAAGGGATAAATAGGTCTATGAATTCTTTTTTTTCTTGTTTATCGAGAGATCGAGTTAATAGGTAATGCTTTCTAGAAAGGAATAGAGACTGGAAAGAGGACGAGGGAGGACGTTAGCGTTATAAGCATATTCTAGCTTCCGTATTATCTGCCAAAAATCGGGGTCCTTATATTTTCTTTTCTTTTATTCCTATTTTTCGTTTTTCCCTTTTAGTATATTTGGGTATATAACTTTCGGGAAGAAGACGAAGTTAGGAGAAGTATACGGTTAAGCCTTTTAAGTTTCCGGTATAGTAATAAATCAATTTCAAAAGCGGTAAACTCGACTATTATCGAATCTTGGCCAGTATATAGCGAATAAGTAAGCTATTATTTTATAAATATTAGTAGCTAACTATAATTAACTATAATAGCGAATATATTAGCAGGCAGTTAATAGGGAAGCATTTCTATTCAAATGGAATAATATAATCAATTATAAAGTATTAAGTACAATAATTATACCCGTAAGATAGCATATACTATAAGCTTTAAGGTTTAAAGGATTACCTTCCCGTATCTTGCAATACGAACTTCCGTTTATTTTCCAATATATAATTACTAGGGCTATATCCTAATAATTACGCAAACTGAAACTTGGGTTAACAATTCAAGAATAACGAAAAGAATCTATATAATAATAGGAGACTTTTATCTTTTATAGAGCTATTCTTAATTCTGCTATAAGATTTAATGAAATACGAGCTGGCTCTTTTCTTTCAAAGCCAGTTAACCCTAATTCGAATTCTAGCATAGTATATTAGGATTATGCCGCTTTGAACGAAATTATTATGCTGAAAATAACTTAAGGTAATCTATCGGGTTGCAAAGCCGTTTCTGGCTTGTCGGACTGAAAATGGCTGTTTTATAAAAGTCTAGCTTTAAAGCCCGAAAGCATATTAGTAGCGATTAAGCGTAAAACGAGCGGCGTATATATCTGTATTTGTATATTATAATCCGGTATTGCATAATATGCCGCTTTCGGTTAGTATATCTGCTTTGGACGGGATATGGAAGTCTTCCGGGGTTTTTATATACTAGCATTAGTATTATAAACTAACGAACGGTTTAGGTTATAGGAATAAGCCGGATCTATGGATCTAGAATTAACGTAATACGGATCTAACATCCGACACCCGGAAACCGCTTATATAAGAATGCTTGGCCATTCCAGCTTACGTAAGCAAGGGTTAGGGTCGAATCGGTTAAATTAGTAACGATTCAATATAGGCAAGTCTGAATCGGTTGAATCAGTAACGATTCAAACGATTCAGGACTAAAGAGCTGGATATATAAGAACGGACATCTCTTACTATCAGATAGATTTCATAATGCTCTTCAGTCGTCAATCTAAATATTAGTTTTATTATAACTGGTATCTATTACGGATAGTAAACACTTAGCAATTATCGAATATTTCAGAACTGTATTTCCGTATACAAGTAGATTATATTGCATACTACCCTTGCCTAGCATAAACCTTTGATATACCAGGTATTTGTGCTACTTGGGTGCTTATTACATTTTGATAACTCTTGCTCGAGGACTGGTTTAGTATCATTCACTTTCAGCAATACGGAAATACGATAGCTCTTTAATAGATACCCATTTCGTCCCAGGCAGGACCTTCTCAGGGAGAAGCTCCCCTTATATCCTTTCCCCCTACTAACGAGGAACTTCTGGCTTAAAACTAAACCCTCTATAACTAGTTAATCGAAATTAAGGCAGAAGTTATTCGCTTTAGCACCCTTTAACAGGCCAAAGCTTACAAACTTGACAAACCGGGCTCTTATAATAATAAACGTAGCGAATTTCAGGCTTTTCTTACCCAGTACAAGGCTTACTTTCAGCATTACTATCTTCAGTTTACTAGAGAAGTAGATAAAATTGTTTTCGCAAGAAGTCGCCTTGAAAGAATAGCCTTTCAGTAGTGGGAACCTACCCTTCGCGACTATATGAATAATAACCGACTAGACCAGAACGAGGCAACCAAAGAAGTTTTCAAAAAGTATTCTAACTTTGAGAAACTTCTTGCTAAAACGTTTAGCGATCCGGACAAGCAACGCACAGCTATCCGAAAACTTGAAGAATTCCGGCAGACAGGATTAGCAGCCGACTATACTACCAAGTTTCGGCAAATCGTAGCTTACCTAGATTACGAAAACGGCCCATTTATAGACCAGTATTATAAAGGATTGAAGGACGATATGAAAGATGAACTCTATAAGATAGATCGCCCAGATAACCTTAATGAGTATATTAGCATAACGGTCAAAATCGACAATAGACTGTACGAACGATACTAATAGCGTATTAAGAGATAATACCTTCCAAAGTTCCAGGCCAATACAGGACGCCCTAGAAACTATAAGCAACGTTACGGGAATTAGAAAAGCACGGCCCATAGCAGTATAATATATGCTAGACCTATAGAACTAAATGCAATATAATAGAGCCCCGGCAAAAGACAAACTCGCATATTTAATTGCTATAACTGTAATAAAGCAGGACACCTGGCGAGAAAGTGCTAGCAACTATAACGAAACTATCAGGATTGGAAGCCTATCTCAAAACGAATGCTGAACGCGATATAGCAAAAATCTACCCTTCCGGAACAAATACCCAACTCAGAAAAAGAATATAAAAAACTCAGTTGGATTACGTATTACGATAATTATTACCCAGTATATCTCTCGGATAAAGAAGGAAGCAGTTAATTCCTATGCGTATTTAAAAGAAAGAAATAGCTAGCGGTAGGAAGCATTAAAGAAGATGCTATCTCGGGATACTCTACTAACTCGCTAAGGAAAATCTGCAGCAAGCACAACTACTTGCTAGATAACGACTCAAAACTTAAGGAGGTTATTGCAAACCTCGAAATAGCAAAAGGATTCAAGGAACCAAGGAAATAACGCATCCAGAATATAAATAATCCCATATACTTATTTTGGATAAACAAAATAAAACCTTAGGCCGATTACGATATTTACCTAATAAATAAAGATAGAGGATATAAACTTTAATAATAGTAGATTAATTATCTTATAGAAAGAGGGCTATTTACTATTTACGATTATCCCGGATAATAGCAAGATAATAGTAATGTAAGGTTAAAACGATTATTCGAGGATATTATAAAATAAAACCATTACGAAATAGACTTCTCAAAATGCGAAAGCATACCTTAAGACAGGCAACCTTATAAACTATTAAAACCCATTATTCTCGATACAGAAAATAAAAAAGATATTACAGAATAATCTACGGAATATACGCTTCCAGAGATAACAGAATACCGCATTTACGGGATAATACTGGATGAAATATTAAGATATTAGCAGCCATAAAATTACGAATACCGGTAGCATAAGGATAAAAGGATTAGTCCCTTATCTTTCAAATATTATAAGGTATTATAGATCTTATGCGTTTATAATAATTGCCGAATGCACTTTTCGGAAAAGGTATCTAACGAATAGTTCCCTATAAGAGAACTATAAGGTATTATCCAAGCATATGAAGAAGCCAAATTACGATATCGAGTAGTATTGGATAAATCCCAATATTTCGCGTACGTAAGACTACCCGAAACTTTTCCTCAAGAATGCTTAAATAAGGAAGTTAAGTAATAGCAATATCAGACTAGGGACTGTAAAGTATACGCAAGCTAAAAACTTTATGCATGGCATAAGCAAACGAATTTCGAATATCGTAGCAAGCAATGGCAAAGGCGCATATATAGCATGAAATAAGCTAAGAAACTAGCATAACGGGCAATATAAAGCTTTAAGCAGACCCTAAAAGCCCTAAAAGATAAAGAATGCCTGTAATGGGATAATAGACGTTCGGGCCTATTAGGTCTTTAAACTTAGCAGCAATAGCAAGCTGGAAATATATCAAGATATTAGTACAAATTAAAGGACAAATATATAGCGCACTTTTAGACAGTAGCGCTTAAGGAAACTTTATCTCATTAAAGATTATTAACTAAGCATATATTATATAAAAACAAAAAAGGAATCCATATATATTATATACCGTAAAAGGAAAACCGGTTAATTATAACCAAAATATAATCGATATGGAAACTGATTATTTACTTATCTCGATCCAAAAACGAGCGCTAAACCTAACTTTCGATATTACGGATATAGCAAAATACGATATAATTATAGGATTACCTTAGCTCAAAGAGCATAACTTTCGAATCGATTAAACTACTGGCCAGATCTATTAGGATAATGCCGTATTCCAGAAAATAATTGCAATTAAAGGCGCAAAGCGAGATTTAGTTATTGAAAAGAGTTTAGCAAAAGACCTTCAAACGAATACTTATATTACTTCCAAATTAGCAGAAACTAATAGCTTATAGAAAAGGATTATACGATAATTAGACTCTATAGGACAGAATAATAGTAGGTTAATATAATAAGTGGATAGATACCGAAATAATCGCAAGGCTCGATACGAACTAAAACCCCGGAAATAAATACTATAGGAAGAAAATCGACATTTCTCCCCGGACTATAGACAATACCCAGAAGTTCCGATATATAGACTATAGAATTATTAAGAAACCGGTAACGAAGATAGAATAGCAAAACGATACTTTCTGTTCCTATAAATAGCAGATACAGAAAACGGGCCAAGACCAGAACTTGAAAACGTACTAAGAGAATACTATAAGTTCAAAGAAATCTTCCAGAACAAAAGAGATGCAGGGCTCCCGGCACATAAACCTTACGATTATAAAATTCCGCTTAAACTAGGAACGCACCTAGCATTCAAGAAAATCTACGAGCTAGACGAAATACGACTTGAAGCATTCAGAGAATACCTTAACAAATAGCTAAAGAAAGGATTTATACGAAAGTCCTACTTACTAGCAAGATATCCTATCCTATTCGTACTTAAGAAAAATAGAAAATTACGACTTTGCGTAAACTATAAGCAATTCAATAATATTACTATCAAGAATCGGTATTTATTATTATTACCTAAAAAACTATGCAATAAACTTCGCAGCGCATAATGGTTTATAGCATTCGACTTATAAGAAAGATACGCATATATCCGTATCAAAGAAGGATACGAATAGAAAATAGCATTCAGAATACGCTATAGCTACTTTGAATATCTCATTATGCCTTTCGGACTTATAAACGCATTAGCTTTATTCCAGGAATATATAAATTATATCTTACGAGAATATTTGGATTATTTCGTTATCGTTTATTTAAATAATATTTTGATCTATTCAAAAGACTTAGAAATGCATAAGCAATACGTCCAATAGGTATTAAAGATTCTTAAAGATAATAAACTCTTTATCAATAGAGAAAAGAGCTACTTCTATACCCAGAAAGTCGATTACTTTGGATATACTATTGAACCTGGCATTATCAGAATGCAAAAAGATAAAGTTAAAGCTATATGGAACTGGCTACGACTTCAAGATATTACGAGTATCAAGTTATTCCTCAGCTATATTAATTTCTACCGGCAGTTTATTAAAGGATATGCAGAAATCGCAAGACTACTGATAGAGCTAACCAAAAAGGATAAGGAATTCAAATGGACGGAAATGCAGCAGTAGGCGTTCGATACTCTTCAAGAAAGAATCTTATAGGAACTAATACTGCAAGAAGCAAACCCGATAAAACTATTCGAAATCAATACTGATACGTTAGGATATGCTATCGGCAAAAAACTTATTTAGCGAGACGATTAAGGAAGACTATATCTTATTGCAAATTTTAATAAGAAGCTCAATAGACCAGAAATTAATTACGCAATACCAGATTAGGAACTTATAGCAATAATATATGCATTTAAAGAATAGGAATATTATTTGATCGGCGCAAAATATCCGGTTAAGGTCTTTATAGATTATAAGAATTTAGCTATATTTATAATTACGAAAGAATTCGGCAAGAGATAGATTAGATAAACAGAATACTTATTATAATTCGATATCAAAATTATATATACTTTAAGAAAAGAGAATACCCGAATAGATGCCTTTAGTAAACGAGCAGATTATAAACTAGAAAAAGAAGTTAAGAAATGGATTCTCTTTGATATCGATAAGGACGGAAACCTCGTATAACGATAAGAAATTAATATATTATTCAGAATTAATAATTAGGAAAAATAACCTGAAAATATAACTACGAAAGAGCAAGACAAATATATTAAATGGATATATAAAGCACTAGCGTATAGTTATTAAGGAATTGCAGCAACTATAAATAGGATCCAAAGATATTGGAATCTATTAAGACTTAAGTCTAGAATACGAAATATTATTAATAATTGCGGCAATTATAAGAAAAACAAAATAGAACGATATAAACTTTACGGATTATTATAATCTCTACTAATACCAGATACGGTTTGGGCATTTATTAGCTTAAATTTCGTTATTAAGCTATTAATCTTATAAGAACCTTTAACTAAAGTCGCATTCGATAGTATCTTAATAGTAATTTGCAAACTAAGCAAATATAGCTATTTCCTATTATATAAAAAGGCTAGTATTGCATAAGAATTGTTATATACATTCTTAAGAAATATTGTAAGCAATTATAGAATGCTATAAGAAATTATTTCCGATAGAAATAGGAAGTTCATATCAAAATTCTGGATATCGCTTATAAAATAACTCGGAATAAAGCATAAACTATCTATAGCTTTTTACCCAGAAACGGACAAATAAACAGAAAAGATTAACCAGATCGTAAAATAATACTTTAAGCATTACATTAATTATAATTAAAATAATTGGGTTAAATTCTTATTACTTGCATAATTCGCTTATAATAGCATAACGATATTAATTATAAAGGTATTACTATTCTAAGCATTATACGGATATAAGCTAATAGCATATTACGAAGCATTATTAAAAGCAATTGCGGAAGTAGCAGAATAACGAATCAAGAAAATTAAGGATATTCAAACAGGATTTCAGAAAACATTCCAAAAACTTACGGAAAATATAACAAAATATGCTAATTAGAAAAAGATTGAAAGACTAATCTTATAGGAAAGAAATAAAGTCTACTTGAAATGCAAGAATATCAAAACCAAGAAACCTAGCGACAAATTGGATTATAAGAAGCTAAGACTATTCAAAATTTCGAAAAAATTCTTAGATATCAGCTACAAGCTTAACCTACTACCAGGAATAAGAATACACCTCGTCTTTTACAAATCACTCCTCGAACCCGCATTAGCAGGCACGCTACTGGATTACAATATCGAATTAAATTCAGACGAATAATAATAGAAAGTCGAAATAATATTCGATTCAAAACTAAAAAGATAAGGATAATAGTATCTTATCAAATAGGAAAACTACAGATATAAAGAAAATATATAGGAAAAACCAGATAATATTAACCCAGAACTCATTAAGGACTATTGGAAAAAAGCCGAATTACTTGCTATAATCCCAGAAGAAATCGATTTCGCTAATTATATATGCTTTACCCCTTAAGAAAAACAAGCCTATAATGAAATTAAGGAACTCAAGAACCTCAAATATCAGTAGAAAAATAAGGAAACTATTTTCCGTACAAATAACCCTTAAGAACTATCAAACCTAGCAACCCCAGAACCAGAAACCTTAAGAATAATAGCATTAACCAAACTCCAATCCACCCCTTCAAACTCATATAGCAAGGAATCAGGGAAAACCTCGGGCAGAAAACCCAAAGGTTCAGAAGCAAAAGCCTTAGCAGCTTCCACGCGATCCAATTCCTTTACGCGCATAATACCCCGACAAAACGCACGCTTTATCTTCTCTAACTATATGCGTTTTTGCTTTCGAAAACGAAACAGCTCTTCCTTACGAGCCTCGATCTTATCTTCCAATTTGCGATATTGATACGCGATATTCTCCAGCTCCGTAAGAATAGGGCCCAGGACATTATAACGAGAACGGCCTAAACGGACGCATTCAAGATAATAGGAAGAATCGCGGGTAGAAACCTGATAAGAGCTTAAGCCTTGGCTCTTACAGAAAGAACAAGTCGGCATTTCAACAAAATTGGAAAGAATTTTGGAAACGAGAAGGTTACGCTTAACCGAGCTCTTTGCAAGCAAATTGTTAGACTTGCATTTCGAAACCCTATTCATAACGAATCAGGAAAGCGCAATCCGGAATAAGAATATCAAGCAAGATTACTTACGGAAAATCTTTAAGGACAAAGATTACAAGGAAGGAGATAATATTATAAACTAACGAACGGTTCAGGTTACAGGAATAAGCCGGATCTATAGATCCAGAACTAACGTAATACAGATCCAATATCCGATACCCGGAAACCGCTTATATAAGAATGCTTGGCCATTCCAGCTTACGTAAGCAAGGGTTAGGGTCGAATCGGTTGAATTAGTAACGATTTAATATAGGCAAGTCTGAATCGGTTAAATCAGTAACGATTCAAACGATTCAGGACTAAAGAGCTGGATATATAAGAACGGACATCTCCTACTGTCAGATAGATTTCATAGTGCTCTTCAGTTATCAATCTAAGTATTAGTTTCATTATAACTGGTATCCATTACGGATAGTAAACATTCAGCAATTATCGAATACTTCAGAACTGTATTTCCGTATACAGGTAGATTGTATTGCATACCACCCTTGCCTAGCATAAACCTTTGACGTACCAGGTACTTGTGCTACTTGGGTGCTTATTACAATTAGCTATTATAAAGATAGCGTACAAGGACTTACTAAAGAAGTAAGACAGAACGAGCGAGAACTTTGATAAGACTATAAAGAGAATTATGCGCCGATATACTTATATAAGTCTGCTATATAATACTAACGTATATCTCGTTATAAGGCGATACTATTAGCATAATATATATACGTTTGTAAATACCCTTTAGTAGCCGCTATCGAAAAATAACTTCGTACGTAATCCAATCAGCCTTTAAGTAATATACGCTTGCCGATAATAACCAGGACAAGCTATACCCCCTTCCTATAACGAAAATGCCGGCCGACTTTCTCTCTTCTGAACTATTTGATAGGGCAGAAAGTTGTACTCAGCCGGCTAGGACGGGAAGGTTAGCGGGCTACGGCCCCATTCGCAATCGCAATGCAGTTGTATTAGACAAGGGTAGCCTTCCGTCTTTTCCGTAAGGTTAACGGGGTTTGGGGCGGGTTTAAGCTTTCGATTTACGAAAGGATATATTTCTTTGCATAAAATGCCAGTAATGTAATCTGAATATCCTAACGGATTAGATATAAGAAATATCCTCTTTGCGTAATAACTTATATAGTTGCCGCTTTCCCTATTACTATTATTGCATTCTAGTAATGCATATAAGCCAAGCCTAGCTTCCAAAACTATTCACTATATAAAAGTATAATACGGATGTAAGGAATCGCTTTCGAAACTATTTGAAAGTCTATATCCGTATTAGCCAGGATAAAATTAGTTTTAATAAAACAATCAGGCAGGTCCTGAAGGCATAAGGAAGTGAAACAGTACTAGTAATTTCTAATAATTTTAATTAAGGTAACCGTTGCTTTATACAAACAAAGTCCTATGCATTTACTTTTAGTTCCCGATAGTCTTTCTATATATGCAAACGAATAATGTAATTTGAAACTGCTATTTCTTAGCAATAGCAGTAATATGCATTAGCAAGTTGGAATTAAAGGAAGCTATACGCCCGTGCACTATAGATATAGAACGGAAAGCGCTGCCGATATATATCGAAGCCGATACTATATATTAATATAACTTCGTAAAACCCATAACGTGAATATTCAATTAATCAAGCAGAAACGAAATATCGATAAGATATAAATGGGATAGGCTGAGAAGGGATTATTGGTTCTCGTTAGAATGGAAAGCTATCGAATATACTAGTTAATAACCCGGTTAATAACGAAGCAATGCAGATATAAGACTTAAGCCGATAGCCTTTTAAGCTTCAAAAGCAGCTAATTGCTAATATTATGGAATACTTTATTACCGGCCTTATAATATATCGTTAAGATATAATAGCAAATGCAAAGCTCCTTGCCTATACTTATAAGTTCCTTATTTGAAAAGCTGCTCGCAGCAAGGTTATTATATAATTTTCCAGGATAAATAAGAAATCCTTTGCAGCTCTTTCAATTCCTTATTTATAAGGGAACCGAATAGGTGCTCTATTATATTAAGTGAATTTTTGAATTTCTTATTATATACTGTTTTAGAAAGAGAAGGTACCTTATGCAGAAATAGCTTCCGAAACGGATTAAGTACGCTATAAAGGGAATTGGTAAGCCATTAATAAACCCTTAGCTATAGAATATAAGTATTACTGGATAGACTATAAAAAGAATATTCCCGCTTATATATATAAGATGCTATGCTTTCTAAACTTATTCTTTTTCTATTATTTTTGCATATTACTTCTATAATTATATTTCTGTATTTCTCTTATAAGATATTAATGCATAAAGAAAACGAAAAGGATAAGCTAATCGTTCTCTCTATAAGATTATTATAACCTCCTTTTATAGGATATGCTAACATCCACAGCTCAAAGCAGGAAATGCCCGCCGCGACCTTTTAGGGTCGGTACAAAGCTTCGTTACCCAGGCTATTAACTTAGGAAGAATCGATTCGACCCTCGACTCAAAGGCTACGAGCGTCGTCAGCGCGGCCGCTAGCCAGGTAATAGATGCTATCACGAGTATGGCCAGCGACGCTGCCTCTATCGAATCATCCGTCTTGAGCCAAATATTCGCAGCCAATTATACTATCGGTACCAAATAGCTGCATTCGCATGCAATCCACTAGCCTCCTTAGAGGTTGTGCTTTGTTTCGGGGTAGTGACTATAGTTATTTCTGCCATTATATTTGGCTTAATATTTTTTTTTTTCCCTTGCGAAGGTTTTGAATTTGTATTTCAGCGCGCTTGCAGCACTCTTTTTTGTCGTTTTCGCGGTCTGTAGGATCTCTATAGCAGAACTGGCCTCGATTATGGCCATATCGACATACTTTCGTACGGAGAACGGTTATCTATGGTCGCAGTCGTTATGGGCATTGGGCAGTGCTGTTGTCATGTTTGTCAGCGCCTCTGGAATGCTTTTCCTACAGCCGCAAGCGGCGGCTAGGTCAATAGCGAGTATTACTCGCCGGGCGTTTCTTGAAAAAGCATATAAAGGATGTTAATATAGTATTCGTACGGGCTTATTAAATTGGAATGCAGAGCGGCTAAGCAAAAAATAGAGGGTATTATCTGGCAATATTTATTATAAGCAGTTTATTAATGCCAAAGAGAGAAATGGAAGAAAAAAGCAAAGAAAAAAGAGGAGGGGGGGGCAAGGGAAAGAAAAGATATAAGGAGAAAAAGATAATAAAAGACAAACAGACAGAAGGAGAGGGGAAAATAAAGAGGAAATGAAAATGAAAGCGAAAGCCAGTTATGAAATCGATATAGTATGCTAGAAGAACTAATAGCAAGTAGCTTTTGTAATGGCAGGAGAGCGAAATATGGCTGCTTAGTTTCGCCTGCTTTTACGATTAAGAGAAACTGCTCGTCCCGAAAGTTCGTTACAGAATAACTTTAGCGTTTATTACGAAATAGTTAAACAATTAGCTCTATAATATGCAGCAATTATATTATTAATATAGAAATATGCAATACTAGCTAAGTCTATATACTTTTAACCAGATACTTTCCCTTATATAGCACCTTTAGTTAATTATAAGTAATATATTTATCTGTATATAGTTCTTCTTTCCTTGCCCTTATTAGCATTTAAACTAATGATAATGCAATCTCTTTCGCCTTAATGAGAAGTTTAGCGAAAATCAATAACTATTAATATAATGGCTATAGAATCCATATATTGCCTATTTAAGCCGCTTCAGTACTAGAAAAAGGAGCTGCAATAGGCGGGCACTATCCTTACAAGCGCAAAGCCTTCCGGCTGCTTCAAGCGCTTTCCGGTATGCAAATTGCAATAATAACCTTTTTCAGGATATAGAAATAAATATGCTGCTTGCTAACGAGCATTAAATTGTTTAATTATGCTATTGAATTTCCGTATCGCGGAATGCAGCCTATATATATAATACTGCATTAGAGTAAGGAGAGAGTATAATACCTCTTTGATAAGCGTTTTGTAATATTCGATCTCTTGCTTTAGCCGTACGTTCTCTATTGTCAATTTGCGGATCCGATTTTCGATTTCTATAGGCACTTTCTTCTTTTATATCTCTTAAGGTATCGTATCAAATGCAATTATTATTCCTCTTATAGCCCGGATCTCGTAATCAATTAGCATTAGTAATAAAGACTTTCTTTTGGCAAGAAAGTTTCTATTAGAATATTTTGCCTTATCTCTATTTATAAGCATATTTAGATTTCTGTTCGGAAAAAATAAATTAAAATAAGAATAATAATTACGAATTGCTTCTTATATAATATAATTGTTAGAGCATTATATAGCTTGGTTTGCTAAATAAAAGCAATAATGGCTGACTTATTAGCTATATGCATTTACTAGCGGCCTATCCGCTTATTTATAGAGCTTTCTGGCTATCGTATATCGTATTTTGGATATGCAAAGCGGCGTTAATAACGCTTAACGATATATATCAAAGCGTTCGATCTTCCTTATTTCCGGATTTAAAGGAATTATACTTCATATAGGGAAACCGGCTAAGGAGAGTTATTTGCAGCTAAAAATACTTATATCTTATGCAAAATGCGCCCGCAATATAACTATATATATTGCTTATTATAAGAAAGGGGCGAGCTGACTTGCTATTAGCTAAATGTAAAGCATTAGTCCAATTAACGCATAATTGCATATTCGATATATAAATATCTATAAAGGTAAATATGCTATAAGGAATGCAAACGTATTTTAGAATAAAGCAATTACGTATTTGCAACCGTATAAGTATAAAGTAGCCAAAAATAGCCTTCTGCCTTCTCGTTTTGCGCATATAAATGAATACCTCGTATATAATCAATGCATTTTTCCATCTCGTACCCAGAAATATTTTGACCTCTAGCCGTAATAATACAGCTTTTAAATACGGCTTAATAATAATTAAGGGCCGCTATATTATTAAGACTTATTTTCGGATTTCTTCCCAAAAGCTTAATTGCTTATATAGCAAGTATTACTATCGGGATCTTATATTGTAATCCAAACCTTAAGTACGTATTAAGCACGACTGCATTATAATATTACAGAAATACGATTGCTCCCGAAAACAAGTCTTTGCCTTCCTTTTATAAGTTCATTGACAGGCTTATTTCCGCTGCTAAAATTCCTACCCTTACGCTTACTACTATACTCGTATACCTAGCGTATCTGAAAGCTCGCCTAGTACTGCATGCTATTTACGGAATACGATATATTGCATACCGAATCTTCCTTGCAGTATTGATTCTGATATCGAAATATCTTAATAATACGATGCTTAGTAATAGAAACTGGGCACGATACTGCAACGAGAGCTTGCGTAACTGCTCGTTCTGCTTGAGCCTTGCAGATATTACTAGCATAGAGATCCAGATACTCGACCTTCTCGGATAGAGCCTCGGGATTACTCTTGAAGCGCTCTGTTCCGCCCTCGAGCCCGTACGATAGCTATTGCATTATATAAATGAGCGTCTAAACCGGCTTCCGGAAGAGGCGAGGGAAAGTAGTTTATAGAGCGAAAAGCGCTACTTCTTAGGAATTAGAGCAAGCTAAAGGATACGAAAAAACCAATGGCCGAGTTCGGAAAATGAGCAATCTGGCCTCCTGAAAGGCGTATCCTATTAATTGCATCCTCCTTTACTAGTTATAATAATCAGACTATCTTTCTTTCGAAGAGCTCTTTATTCCTTTATCCGGGTATATAGCTTCCGTAACTAGCCAGGATCAATAGCCTAATCTTTAAAGGGTTTCTGAAATGGGTATTTAGGAATATTTCTTTAAGTTTTCGAATGCTATTTCGTTAGGATATATGCTTATATTAATATTTAAGATTATTATTTGAAAGCTTTGGATTATTTATCTTAATGAAATTCTATAAGGCATATTATTTTATTTATATTATTTGTCCTTTTCGGTCCTATAATGCTTTTTCAAATGTATTTCATTTGTATATAAATTTCTTTAATAAGAAGCCTAATAAGATAAAAGGCGATAATAATTAAGAGGAAAAATACTAAATAGCTTGCTTTTTCTAAACGAAAGGATTATATTATAATCTGCATTCCAACTTAATATAACCAGATTATAGCAAGTTCTTTACGTATTTTTTAATGCTAACGCTAAAATATATAATAATCAAAATTTTAGTAATTATTTTAAAATAATTATATATTTTACTTATTTATTATATATTAAAAGGTATAATTATATAGGTATTTGCAGTTTTAATAATAAAGCTAATTTTGTTATAATTTGTTATTTATGCAGTATAATAGAACCGCAGCTAACGAAATCTATATATTGCATATTAAAGATTAATAGCCTTAAAAGACTAGTTCTTTTACGAATTCTTAGTTTATAGAAAGCATTTTTTATCCCCGCTCTTTTTAACCTTCTGAAAAGTATATATTGCGTAATAACAGACTGTAAGCGAGCTTAATATCGCTCTAATAGAATTTGTAAATCTTTAGCCTTTAAATGCCGTATATATATCTGATTGGCCTGAAATAAAGCGTAGACGTAAGCGCGTCTTCTAGCTCGGCTGGAAGCTAGTATTACCTAAGAAGGATAATATATGACAAGAAGCTCAAGCAGTTCCAGATTTGCCCTATATTCCGCCAGGAAGCAAGCATTTTCGAAGAAAATATTACCCTTAATAAGAGAGTAAGCGCAATAGCTATATTCTCTATGCCTAACAATATAGGCGTAATAGTTAATATATCTCGAGAATATGCTTGATTAGCGTATATAGATATATTATTTTATAAAGGATTTAAAAAATTGAAAATACTGAATAATTGGCTATATAATAGTAGGCCTTATATAATTACGTAAGAAAGATAAACTGAAATGCAGTATTTTGTAATATTAACCTTAGTTATTAATAAGTATAGCCTCTTCGGTTGACATTACGTCTTTCAGTATAAGGCTGAGGTTTGTATCGCTTATTGTTATTAGAAAATGCGAGGAAGATAGCAGCGGTTGCAAAGACTGCATCCAGTCGTTATCTAGAAAGGTGCAGACGTAAATATCCAAGTTTCCTATATTAAAGTATAAAAGTGGAATTGCTAGAAAGCCGCTTTAAATATTATATTCGGTAAAATACGAGAAGATACTATAGTATAAGCCATTCCGAGGCAGGTTGATAATTTTTCGAATCAGGCCTGCTTTCTAAGGCTTGCTTCCCTTTCTATTACTTAATTTGTAATATATATAAAAGCTGTCTGATTTGTAATATCGGGTCCAGAATCGGCCGTCTATCCAGCGTTTGATAAGTCAAAGCACCTATAAGTGGGCCACCCCCATTAATAAGCCACCCTGGTCAGCCATATATATATATATATATATTATATATTTGATTTCTTTATTGCTCTTCCATATTAGCAATTACAATACAGTCCTTTTCAATAGTAGATAATTCGCTATCGTTTTCTTTACTGGAACTATCTGCATTCTGATTGGCCTCTTTTTGAGCCCTCTAGATAGCTTCGATATTAGCAAACCTGGAATTCGGACTGGTTTCTACCTTCCTTCTTTTTCTAGGTCTAATAGCTTCAATTTGGGTCTCTAAAGCCTGAATTCTTTAAAAGGCATAAGCCAATAGAAGGTCTTTCTTGTCAAAACCTTTAGTAATTTTTCTGAATAGAATGCGCTATGCTAGCAATAGTGAAATCTGGGCTTTGAAGCGATCTAACTGGTCCTTTAGGTTTTGAGCCTTCTTGGGTATCGTATATTATCAGAGAACGGAATAACATTATTAAGAATTGCCTCGAATATATAACCGTTTGCTTATAGCGGGGGCAATTTGAGGCGTAGCCCTGCCTTATGCCAGCAGATAATTGCATAGAGTGACTGGTCCGAATCTACTTCATCCACCAGGCGGCGCCAGAAATCCCTCTTCGCCCTGCGAACAGTTGCATAGAATGCCCCGCATTCAGGGGGGTTGTAGAGGAGCTAGTAACCTCTATGCTGGCAGGCCTCCTGCTATTCGCGGCGGGCGGCCCGGCATTCTTCCATCCACTAAGGGGCAGACTTGCCTCGTACGGGATTCGCGCGTCCTACTGCTGCTTGGGCTTCCAGCCAAGCTGCCTCGAAGCCTCTCACCCAGGCCTCAATCTGCTCCGCCTCTATAAACGCCTCTGGGTTAGGCGCCGTACATAGCTTCGAGGTAAAGATGCCAGCAAACCGTAGCAGATCCGTATCTGAAACCCTCAGATAGCAAGCCTTCGCCGTGCTATGCCCCTTATCTTCCAGGGTAGTAACCAGCGTCGTATAATCTAAGCTGTATGCCAGATTATAGCGAGTCGAAGTAAATATGAAAGAGATATTCGAGAAGATAAGGTCTGATATATGCTATTTGCGGTATATAGCCTTATACGGTATGCCAGTAAATGCTATATCAGTATCTCTGGCCTATTGCATTAAGTCTTTGCTATTGCTGGCATCCCGTATTCCTGGTTCCTATAGGTCGTCCCGTATATTAGTATCGCCCTTAATAATGCATTGTAAGGGGGGAGATAGATTTACTAGGTAATCCAGTACCTATCTTGTACGAAAGGCTCGATAGTAATTGAGATATATAACCCCGTTTACGTCCAGCCATAGCAGGTCGCGTGAGTTAATAGAACGGCGTTATTGTGCTGCGAACTTCTTTCCTATCCATATATATAAGAGCATTCGCAGTCGCTTTTCAAAGGATTCCCAGCAATCTAGCGGCGCATATAGCTCGTACTCTAAGTAGTTTTGTATTTTAGTCGGATATATAGTCCAGGGTTTCTGTATATAAATTATTCCGATACTAGCATTAAAGCAGAGCTAAAGCAGAATAAGATATATAGGCTGCAATCTATTAACGAATAGGCACTCTTATATAATCTATGCCAATTCTTCTGATATACAAATAGGGAAATTATATTTTTAACTATTCTTGTTAATATAGCATTCGAATTCCATATCTTTTATACGTTCGACCAAATTAACCAGATATTTATCTGGACCTAATCGATATCTGTTAATAGCTTGTATTTGCTGCGAATATACTAATGAAGATAGAGCAGTATTTGCGCACTTAAAGTAGAATAGCGACGCAAGCAGCTTATGCACGTAATAATAGATATTATCTTATTGCTTTATCCCATTATAGCTTAGCGATATAGCTATATGCGAATTGGGCTATATAGGGTTGAAATATTCGGCATAACTTACAACCTTAATTAGCTTAATACTTTTATTAATTAGTATAGGACTATTAATGCGTATTCCTTTACCAAAATCTTTACTCAATTTCTTTGTAGCTCCTTGGGCTTAAAGTGCATAACTGGCCCTTCTTTTCTTACTAACTTCAGCCTTTCTGAAGTCCATTTGACATCCTTTGTATATCGAATACAATACAGATAGTTTTTAATGCTTTTTCCCTTGGAAAATAGAAAAATAGCAAGAAGTATGCCAATACGACTGCATATAATAAGGTTGAAATAATCGTACTATAAGCCGTATAGGGTCTTGAAAAGTAAATCGAGGCTTTGTACTAACGCTTTACCATTACAAACCTTATCGCTTAATTTCAATACGCGAACGCCTGCAGCGCGATATTTGATAATAATATATGAGATATTCGAAATCTTGCATACTATGCAAGCATTTAGGTAGAAGTTATACCCGCTAATTTGTAAGGCATGATATTTGATATAGCTTACGCAAATCTTATATCCGCATTCGAGAATATAAGACGGGCCCTAGACCAGGCGGCATAGGCAAAGCGATTTGCGATATATGTAACAAAGCTGCAAAGTAATGCTATAGGATATCTGTTTTCGAATACTGGCTGCAGAACTCTAAGCGTAATGCGGTATAGTATTCCTTTTTCAATAGACTATTAAGGGTAGCCAATATATTATCGAAAATATTATTAGCTAGCCAGATTATAAACGGCATTAGACTTTCGTTAACGATTACAAAAATGAAAGCCTACCATTTAGCCCGGCGGGATGTACGTCCTGGATCAGTGCAAACGCTGCGAGGCGAATAGCAAGCATTTTCGGTATGCGACTTTCGTAAACCCAGTTAAAGAAAAGGTTTATTTGTTTTTCGAATTTAGAAAGAAAGGGGCAAATTCGCGATATACGTATAAAAAATAGAATACATTTAGGCTAATTAGAGAAATAAATGCATACGGCTTATATAATTATTATTAGTTTCTTTAATACTCGCAATTGATTTTCGCTTGCTCTGATAATATGCTCGATAATCTTGATTTTAGACAAATAATAGCCTTCTAGATAAGCAAAATGGGCTTGCTATAGTATTTTGGAATTTGAATTGGTCCGATTGCGAAAAGGAATGAATCTATAAAATATTTCTCCGGTTAAACTAATTTCCAGGAAAGCTTTGTTTGGAAATAACTTTGAATAAGCAATAAGTACGGCTGGACAGTATCGATACTGTTAGCCTTCAGAGATATAAGATTAAATAGCTATAATATGCAATATATTATTCCGTTTGGGGAAATTATAGATATCCTTAATAAAGATAATATAAGAATATAATAATACTAAAATAAGAGAATGAAGATAATATGCGATATCAGATAAAGATTGCAGGCCATTAATCGGGTATTCGGAAGCGCTTATATCGTAAGAGCGTTAAGCTTCGGGAATATTGCTTTTGAAATGCAAAGTAAATTCAATAACAATTGCGTCTTCTATAATATAAAGCTAGACTTGCGGTATATAGGTTATATAATTTGGTTTCCGAATAAGTAGAACTATTGGATAATGCTATAATGCAAGAATTTGCGAATATAGCTTTATATATTCTAATAAGACCTAGCACCCGGAAAGCTTCTGATAAAGCTCTAACCAGTTTGAGCCGGCTATTATAAGAATTTTCTGTTATTTAAAGAATAGAGAAGGTCTGCTACTTTCATTTTTAGATTAAGCTTTGGGGCTATAAGCTCAATTAATAAATTTCAGAATCTCTTCTTACTAAAACAAATACTGGCCTACCCACTTCTTTACTACCTAAGTCCGGTCCGTCTATCTTGAAGGTTGCGGCATAACCTTGGTAGTAAGGTGACCTTGGCTATGTAAACAGGTATTCCTCCTAAGTTTGTTAACATTCGAAAGTTCTAGAACGGGAAGGCGAAGTCTTGTATGCTGTAACGCTTTAGCGGTATCGATATATCAAGAGGATTTACAAGGGAGTTTTCAGACATATTTATGAAAACAGATATAGCGCTAGTGGATGAGATGATTCACGGTTGTATGGAGAACCCAAGAGCGTTTATGCTTATAGTCGCGCCATGCAATGTAGACATTGCTACGCAAGAGCTCGTCGAACAAGCCGAGGATCTGAACCGAGCGAGGACTATAGGAATCTTGACCAAAGCAGATCTAAATGACTAAAGGTGCGAAGAGGGCTCTCATTAACCTCAAAATGGGGGTTAAACAGCGCAGACCTGGCCGTCCGTTAACTCAACGGCCAACTAGCGGATTATTGTGGTTGGAACATGGATTCGATTTATCAAGCTAAAGCCAGATAATAGCTCGTGGTTTTGCAACAACTGACCGCGACAATCTCTTCATCGAGTAGTGAAACACATTACGAATAGGTCTTTTTGTACGTGAAATATAGACTTCGGTTGTAATTCCCCACAATTATGTCGCCAGTATGTCGTTAGTGCTTTTTGCCGCAACCGGCTCCAGTATTCGCGTTCCTATCGGCCGCGCTCTGCGTACGAGCAGCAAAGCCAGAGGAGGACATATTCTTGCCGCCTTTAGCCTGTGTGCGGAAAATGCTAGCTGCAGATCATTGAGGCCCGAGGATAATTAAGACGTACCTGCGATGATTGAATCTGACGCGCGGCGGACTTTATCATGGCGTTTCTTCCACCAAAGCTTCCCTTAGTTCTGCTTCCACTGCTGGAGGATTTCGGTTGACCGCTAGACATGATTGAAAGAAATTGCGGGTTGACTGACAGACCACGGCCGCTCGGTAATGATAAAGACTTCAAAATAATGGGCTAGAGAATGAGCAGAGTCAAGTATAAAGAAGTAGAATCCTAGGATAAAAGTGGTTCATGGAGAACGAAGAGGTGGAAGCCCGGATCTAGCTCTCTTTATACATAAAGGCTTCTATCGCTGCCTTGAGCTTGCATATCTGTCAATCACTGCCCGGAAATCTTTATCCGGATGCTTTCATAGCATTAGAAGGTGATCGCCATTGGAATTATACAAAGTGACACTAGGATATCGGAGACAAGGGTTTGCGAAGACTTATCCCTTGATTTGAGAGCTTAGTATGACATACATATCTGTACCAAGCAACCAAGGGGCTCAGATCGAATAAAATAATAAGTTTTTATGATATTTGCATTTATTAGCAAAATAATGATAGTTTATACGATATATATTTGAAGCGGAGCTAAATTCTAATACTTCTTCGTTATTTGTAAACAGTTCTGTAGCCTGATATATGAGCACGAGTACAGGCGGTAGCTATTGGCAAGAATGTATTGAGAAATCGACGATGCGCGAGGTAAAAGGTAGAAGATCTGAGCACGAGGTAGAAGGCGCTAACCATAATTACTCCAAATGAGAGGTGAGGTTTTGCAGCCAGATATATTAGCTTATCCGCCCTCTGCTTAAACTTTGAGCTAGTTCAGACACGATGTCTAATTCTTTTCGTAATCCCGGTCCTTACGCAATAATAATGCTGTTATTTCTCACTATGATGGAACAAATGTTGAAACAATATTCCGCAACGTGGCGTCATTGGGAATGAAAGCCACGCAGAATGCATTCCTGAGTGGTGGTTGCTCAGCGTGTAAAATACGAAATACGGCTTTGCATAATTAACGCTTACATTGCGGACTATCTATAAAGCATTTGCTCCTATAGAAGACTCTGCCCAAATTGAACGCATCCGGGCAAGCGGCCCCAAAGGATAGCCGACCCTAGTACTTAACGACTCTCCTGTTCGGCAGTCTGATTAACGTGATATGGTCATCGCGCTCGCTTTCTCATCAACAGCCGAGCCATTAGTGGCACGCTCTCCCGCTTCCTTCGAGCGGGTCGCGGCTCCCTTGCTAGTATCGCGAGCTGTAAGTGCAGGTTGTCTTCAGACTCATAAATTCCAGGAAATAGTCAGTTTCTGCAATTAATCGGTCCCCTGCATGAGCTATTTATGTGTTACACGGACCCCTTGGGGTCCTCAAGAAACAGACATTTCAGGATGTGCGAGTTACGCGCCGTTGGGCATATACAGACCCGCCGGGAAGCACTAGTCCCATTCTCCTTCGATCAACTTCGCACTACTCCCACAGCCTTTTAGGATATTTAATTCTCGCATCAGAGATTGACGCTGATTTTTTGATGCTGCATCCTTACCATCAATCACCTCAAGCTGCTCTTAGCTGAGCGACAGGATCCGATCGGCAGAAAATACTTTGAGTGGATTAACCTCCGCGTCTTTCTCGCGCTATTGTTTCGTCTTTTGAACGTAATTAGCAGTAACCTAAGCCGCACAGACATGCATTACCAAGACCCTGACGACGCAGTGGGCATAGGATCGCCGTCCAGGATATGGAATGCCGCGTCCCCCAGTCCGTCACTATTGAGTAGGTTGACAGCTGCGCGCATTCGACAGTATTGCACATAACGATTACGATGAGCAGCGTATTGTTGAATTTATTCTTGCTATTCAGTTCATATGCGATATATCAGTTGGGTTCCTCCCAATTACATATTCGGCGTATTGATTCAATAAACTACATATACCATTTGAGAGGCTCTTGCTTAGGATAAGGATTGATCTCGATCTCTCGCTATACTGGTGTGTCTGGCTTGCTCGGGTTATTTGATCTTTGAACGGCAGCCAGGTTCGTCACTTATGGCAGCAACAATTCTTGGCACCTGGCGTCTAGTTCAACTGTGGTCCTTAATACCTTTTGTTGATATCGAAACAAATGGCATGCATCCCTGCCTTTGCCTTATGCCTCACTTTGAGTCTCCCAATAGCTCTTCAAACCACCTGTAATAATTGGTAGGACGGTTATCCTGAGTAAAGCATAGTCAAAAGCTTCTTTCTATTGGCTCTTGCCCCACGAGTGACTTTGGCCTTACCGCCATAGTAGGTGCAAGAACATGTCTTGCGCAAAAGCCGCGTGGCGTCCCACGCGGCCGAATCACTCGATAATAACTACATGTATCATTATAATAAACAATGAATTCTACGATTTCTAAACTTTAAAGGAACATTTGGGTCGAATTGGGATGGAAGACTTTTATATACGCCGCTCTTTGGCCGAGATTTTCTCCGATCTACTTTACCATCCGAATTAGGGCGCCAATGCCCAGCCGATTCGTCTTTTACATTACTGAGTAATTAGGAACCTCCAGTTTATAAATAGAGAAGAATCTAAGATAAGAGGCAACGATTCTTTATATCATAATCAGAGCTTTGCATAAGAATTGAGCTGAGTCAACCTGGAAATAGTCCAATTAATAAAGCCTGATTATCGTAGAATTTTGCATAACTTGAATGCCAATCAAAGCATATATAGTTTTGAGGATACATTTTAATGAATATTTGTGCCTTAATTCGTTTAATAGCGGTGTATCTTAATATAATGCTTTAGGAGGCCAGTAATGGCAATCTCGTATGTTATAGAAGGATGCCCCCTTTTGAAAGGCAAAAGGGAGCTATTAACTGATAATATATATATATATATATATATACAGGAATAAATTACATGGCATCCTGACTAAATATCCCTTCCGTGAATTCACCGGGCATTTATGGGTGAATTCGCCTGGCATTCCAAAGCGAATTCACTTGGCGTTCCCGGATGCCACGCTATACCCATCAGCCAGTCTCAGTTATTAAGCGATACAGTAATTCGCGCGAACGGATTATTGCATATAATTAACTCGTATTTGATTCTGCGACAGGTATTTAATTCCTATAATGGATTCTTTAATCTAGCAGCAATAATATTCTGTATTTGTATAGCTTATGCTAGCGATCTTTATCAATCTTGGTAGCTTAGTCTGTCGCGGGCTCGGGTGCTTTATCGCCTAAAGGAATACTTAATCGTATATAAGAGAATTACCTTATATTGCCGAAAGATTCAAATAATTCATAATAATAATCGATATATATAATCGGTATATCTGATCGAATAATAAATATACGCAAATGCTTTATTAAGCTTATTAAGTTTATAATATATTATTATTAAAGCAATAAATAATTAATTTTAAGCTTAACTCTAAGCTTAATACTTAATAAAGTTCGGCTGAAAAGCAAAAGACGGAAATAGCGCTTCTAATATTTGAAGCTAGAAAAATATAGAACTATCTAATAAGCAAAACCTATTCTTTAATATTGCAGAAAGATATTTCCAAATATATTCGCGGCAGAGCTAATTGTAAACGCTATTATCGGAAATAAACTAAATATATATAAATAGCGAATATATATAGAGAGAAGGGTAGGGTTAAAAATTATAAAGTCCGGAATCGTAAATGGAACGAAATAGATACAAAACAGGCTGCTTAGTTTATCTCTAATCTAATTACGTAACCTAAAACAGAAGCAGGAACCAGCTGATAATACAATTTCCAGATTCTGCTGCACAAAATAAGGTTTTATTCAACCGCATTACGCAGTTATCGCTACAGGGTCAAATGTAGTTAATAAATGGCTTCGAGTTGAATCTCCCTTTTGGCTGAGAAGACTGATTTTTCTGCGATAAGCTCTATGGACCATTTTCACATACGCCGCTCCATGGTCGATATCTTCTCCAACGTGCTCTATCATCCAGACTGGGCTGTGCGTTGCCGGGCCAGCGACTAGTTGCGCAGCCACGTATCTTCCCGTACCAGTATACTATTAGATTAACGGATCAAGGAAGCACAGATATCTGCGGCTTCTACAAATAGAAAAATCGAGCAGAAATGCGCCTTTCGTTTAGGAAGTCTTCTCTATCCTGGTTGTTACGATGAAAAAACCGCAAACAGTATGCCTTCGGGATATTAACTTCCACTCGCAAAGCCTTATGCAAGTCCTACCTCGACAAAATTTGTCCCTTTGTTTGGGGGGAAGGGGTGTCCCGAGCGAGCGACGAGCTGGCCAAGCTGTCGCAGAGAAGCAAGATCTTAGCATATCCTCTGTGACCGACATATGGTTGAATCAAGACGACGCACACACGAGTCTCTGGATGGGGACCGAAGCGATACGACGGGCTGCGAGGGTAAATGCGTCTTTAGCGGAAGTGGACGCTGGGTTCCAGTAGATACTGTTCTTGCCGAGGATGGATTCATTGCCCAAAATTATCCAGGCAGGGCTTCTGTATTGTTGCTCTCGCTGTCACAGCCGCAGTCTGTGCGTTCGAAATTGTGACCGACTAGTATAAAGTTTGGTTGTCAGATTCGCTCGACACTACGAGAAGGAGGAATTTGGCGGAAGAGACCGTAGCTGGGTTGCTGCTGCGTGTATTGCAGCCGGACGGCTGTGGTTAGAGTACGGCACGATTAACGATCACACCGTTTAATTTCAAAGGATATTGCTTGCCTGTTGGGAGACCATACAATTTTCGAATAGCATGCGTCGGGATGAGGATGATCATGAATTATGAGTATATACAGTTGTCGAGGACGCTAGTTAAGGCATTGTTGCTAAGTGTATAAATCATTAAACACTCTACCCAAGGCTCAGGATTTAGTCATGTGGGCAAGAATCTACTGCATTATCCCACCCAAAACTTGTAACATGAATGCGCCTTTAAAGTGAAGAAATGTTGGGGAGGCTGTTACAGATAGCCATAGAGAACAAGGCTGTGGAATCGTGAAGGACAAAAAAAACAAGAATAAAAGAAAGCACCAAGTCAAAAGGCCATTGCTATCTCTTAAGTCTGCCGAAATATCGCGGATCCCTGTGATCCATAGAATGCCTCAATCTCCCCCCTCGTCTCCATACACATCTTCAGAAACTTGTTCGTGGGCATCTCTCTGCCGGCGGAATATTTGGTTCTCAGTACTTCTTCCACAAGGCACCGTAGTCCATCTCTGCCATCTCGAGCTGTTATCTCCCACTTTTCGCCGTTGCGGACATTGAACAGCAAGATGCGCGGCAGATGCTGTACTTTATGCTTTACAGCCCAAAGGTAGGCGTAAGTGCTCGCTTGAATGGCATGCTCCAGCGAAAGCTTGGATACAAACTTGATCTCCCAGATCGATACTCCCTCTGCTACCTCGGAGCGGCTTCCAGTTACGTCTTCTAATCTTGACCAAGCCGCACTTCGGGGACGGGTTTGTGACGTTCGGCTGCCTGCTGGTGTGTGGGTCTTGCTGTATTGTATAATATCTGCCCGTCCTCTGACAAAGGTCATTTGCGCTTGACCATTTGCCTCCCCGTCACGCACAACAAAGCCTCGCTCTTCGAGTGTGTGCTCAAAGTCCAGCTTATAAAAGTCCTGAAATTGTTCTCGTAGTCGCTGCTTTGCGGCATCAAGCTGTAACCCCAGCCAATCAAAGCTGTGATGTGCCATCTGAATGTGTCGAGAGTGGTAGCCGGATAGCACGGCATCATACTGACATGCCTTTCTGCAGAGCCACGCAGCTTGCATCTCCTCTCCTGTCGGAACAGCTACCGGTCTATCATCTTTCTCATGTCCCAGGGTGGAAAGTGTGCCCAGAAGTTCGTATTCGTACGCGGCGACTATCGCCATCCCATTGATGTCACTAACCGCCTCATAGTGCATTTTAATTGGGTCTGTGAGCACTTTATCGGGAGCCCTGATAGTCTGGTCGTCGCGGAGCGGAGCGACCAGTTCCGTGATTTCCAGGTACCGCTTGCAGACGGTATTAAGGACCTCATCTGGCAAATGCCGCGACATGTCGGAGACGAAGATATTTCGTGGGAGCAGCAGACCTATTTTGGTCGGACGACTAACCGGACAGCACATCTTGACTTTTTGTGACGATAGCCGGACGAGTCGGGCTGTATCGGCTATAGCGCGACGAGAGACGAACGGCATCATAGCCTCCCTGCTATCGTGCATAATAACTAGCTGTCTTCGCGCGCGGGTGAGGGCTACGAAGGTCTCGTTAGGGCACTTATTGTCTGGTAGGTCGCGTCCAAGGTACCTGAAATACCCGTTATCCACTCCGTAGACGATCACTAGATCACGCTCGCTGCCCTTGAATTGGTGATATGTTGACACAGCTAGCTTGCCAGAGAGAACGAGGTCGTCGAGTGCCATATCATCAGAAATTGATATTGCAATTTTGATATCGTACTTTTTGGACAGTACATTCGTCAACATGAAAATTGGCGGGTTGTTGCGAACGAAGGGTGCCAGGATAGCTGTCCGTTCCGGTCCGTACTTCTCGATTAATGGCATCAAGAACTCTGCTACGGAGTTGACATCGAACAGCTCTGCATGAACCACACGCGGTCTGGGGCCATCATGGGACCCAGTGATGTACTCCTCTCCCCCAAGAAATACCTGGTTGACAAATGTAGATGTTTGATACGAGAGCCTGAAACTATTGCTGAGGGTTACATTCGTCCATGGGTAAGGCGAGAGAGACGAAAGTAGCTCAGGGGCTAGACTAAGATAGCGAGAATCAGCACCACGGAAGCCATATATGGCTTGTCGTTCATCGCCCAAAGTGACGACTCGAGGAGCTCTCCCGGCGGCTGCATGAGTTATGGAAGATAAAAAGGCGCATACAAGCCAGAAAATGTCGTCGGTGCAGTCTTGGAACTCATCCAACACTATGAGATCGTAGGGCTTGCCACTCCAAGCCGGTATAGTTGCTGCCTTCCTCAGCTCGTGTAGTACGGCGTCATTGTGAACCAGAGTCGAAAAGAGCCCTCCAGCCATGCCATGAAAGGTGAACACATCGGCGTGTGGATAGTTCTCAAGTCTCCTGGCTGTCTCAAGCTGCAAGCGCTTTGAGTAAGTCATAACGGCGACGAGCCGGTCAGGATTCGCTGCCACAATTGCCTCAGCAGTCGCGGTTTTTCCAGCACCTGGGCGGGCAGATACAACTACATTTTGGGTCTGGGAGAGGTCTACAACCTTCTGTTGCTCGGGCGATGGGCTAAATGAGCGCCGCGACGGTATGGTGACCCTGACCTGGCCTGGGTTCAGGCTGCGGGAGGTTGCTATATTCTTTTCAAGGCCGTAGAAGGTAGCAATGTATCTAGGAAGGTGGTCCTATTCAAGACGATCAGTATCTAATCAGCATGTAGTTGGTCTTCAAGGGATTGTGCAGACGGCTAAGGTACGGACGACTTGCAGCCAGTAGAGGAGAGAGCTGTGTAATGGTCGCGCACTGCCTTTTGTATATTGAAAATGAAGTCGGAAGGTACGGTACATGATGAGAAGTAGAGAATTGCGGAGGCGGCAGGTCACGTATGGTATCTCTAGCTTAGGATGCCTGATACTCTCACTGGTGAACTCTTAGGGTGCAAAGGCTCGAATTGGACGGGCCCTAGGACGGACAACCGGGGGCCGGACTTATCAGTCAAATTGGCAGGCTTGTCGAAGTGGAAACCTTGTCAAGTTGATTAGCTTCTCGAACTTCAATCGCAGGAAAATGTGATATGACTTCGTCATAGCAGGATTTGGAACTCGTAGAATCGTGGCCTGTTTGAAAGCTAGACAGCATTGTGCTTAAGCTTAAAGCCCTATATGATGCTGGGTGTTGAGACGAACTTGCCTCTTCTAATTGTTTAGGCTCTTTTCAGAATCAATATACTTTGACTTGTTAAGGAGGCTTTTATTTTCCTTGCTTGCTGGTTCTTTGTTATATTAGCTAAGTTTTTTTAAATTCATTATTTTCGAGACTAGTACAAGCCGATGAAATTTATATTGCATCAGGTTCTGGACTGTAACAAGGGAGTACTCTAGATGTCCATGGCAAGGGAGGATTCCGGAATTCCTTCTGTAGCAAGGGATAACAAAGAATGGGATAGTGGAGAAAGCCATGAATTAAGGGCGCTTTCTGTGCTAAATTTTCATTAAATTTAGTCTTGGGAGGCAAGAAGGAATGTAAATTGCTTGACTTCTCGAGGAGCTGAGAATGTCTCTAACGAGGCATGGCTGCCCATCCCGCTGCTGTGGTCCGTAATGTGTTTCTCTGTTCGTCACGCCTCTCTCTAAATGAAGAGTATAAATTGCAGGCCAGTCTATTACATCGCATACCATGGCCAATAACTTGTTAGCAGCGGTCTACACAAGTTAAGTTGACGCAAGCATAGCCGTCCGCTTGACTTGCACCTATTTTCGCCTAATTACTTGCTTGCCTTCCAATACCTTGTCACTTTACTCTGCTTGCTCAGCTTGCTCAGCTTGAAGACTTTCCCGATTAGGAACGCGTGATCTATGCCAGGGGAGTTCGACACGCACCTATTGGCTGTATATTCCCTATAAAGGTGGCGACAAATGGCAATACCACAAAGGTTTATGCTAGGCAAGAGCAGTGTTAATGTTATCTGGCTTGTATACGGAAATACAAACAATGAGTCCTCTGTGCAGTGCAGATTCTCTTTAGGGGGTATCAATGGTGTAAGCATCACGCACCAAATACCTGGTTTATGCTAGCAGAATAGACAGTGGATTACCTAATCGTGCAATACTAGAACTCCAGTGTAGATGATTCTCGCCTCTGGGGCTATTAAATGAGGGTTCAAATGATGCTTAGATTGGCAATTGAGTAACATCTATAAGAACTACCTGACAGTAGGAAATATTCCGATCTTATGTACCAGTCAGATGGAGCATCACCACCCAGCTAACCCTATATCCTGCCCACAGGGCTAGAAGATTAGGACATCCGTGTCCTCGTTATCTGTTTTCGATTGGCTTTCAGGCATGAAGTCCGGGCTAAGCACACACTTAGGGGAAGCGCTAATATGGTAAGCGGAGGCGTTAAGCTGTGACGATTGCGCAGAGTCCTTTACGACGGTACTTTGATAGCGGTCATTATAGGAGGTCTCCAAAGCGTTATGCTTCATCATAGCGCACTGCCAGTGTAGTTCTGGGAGGTCCTGAGTTTGGGAAGCAGGTTACACAGAGAAAGGATGCTTAGGTGAAGAAGGAAGGAGGTATAAATGTTCAGCTCCCAATATTGGACCCTCAACCCATACGTTTGTAGGCAAGGCCTTTCGTTTTCGTACTTGAAGATCATGTTCATTGGGGTTTGCCCAACGGCTGTTGAATTACTTTTTTAAGTATCGTCTCGCAACTTATGGCCCCATAATGTTGATCTGAGGTGGCAGCTTAGGCGTGCTCTCCTCGGATTTGAGATCAATCTCCACGGTAGTTGTCATCTTGGGAATTGGTTTGGCGCAGAGGGGGTTCAACAAGTGATGATAATTTGATGAACTCGTTGATATAGTTGAGGACGGCATGGTCAACATGTATTGGTTCAGTGGAAGGGGCTTTAATGTTATTTCGGAAGGAAGCGATGCTCAAGGGCCTCCGCGTGGGAAGCAGGTTGAAAGGCCTGGTAATGTAAGAGATTGCCAGAAAACAGGCTTATGAGGGCTTAAAACCTGTGCAATAAAAGGGAGGTGAAGATTCATTACATTTACTGTGTGAAGCACATTCCGCAACTTTGGCTACAACCTGCCTAGGTGGTTCAATTAACGAGCCGTAGCACTTCCTATAACCCTGACACAAATCTATTTCAAGGATCTGCAAAAAACGGGCCCATGATTGCATTGTCTTTCCCTCATTTAATTCTAGTCTCATTTCATATTAATCATGATCTGCATTGCCCATGCCAATTGTCAAATCTTTGTCGCATACCAAGCCCGACATGTCTCGTCGGGAGGCCTGGTGCCCTTATCAATAGCTAGGGATGTATCCCTTGCAGCAACCAGGGGTTGGCTGTTCTTCTTGGAACCAACCGCAAAGAGATTCACAGTAACCGGAATCTCTTATGAATGCTCAATAATACTATACATTAATGTTATGAACCAACGGAGGGTTCAGGTCACAAGAACAGACCGGATCAGTGAATCCAGGCCAATGCAGCCCGGATGAGGCAAGCACGGGCAAGGAAGCCTTCTTATGTAAGAATGCCAAGACATTCTGGATTACATAACCAAGGGTTAGGGTCAGGCTCACCAGCGAGCCAGCGATCCAAACTGAAGAGCTGGATATATAAGATTGGAACCTCTCCTACTGTCAGATAGATTTCATAGTTGTTCTTCAGTTGTCAATCTAAGTATCAGTTTCCTTACAAACTGGTATCCAACACGGATAGTGAACATCACTCGCGTTTCCAACCACCTCTCCCACTGTATTTCCGTATACGGTAGATTGTACTTGATACCGCCCTTGCCTAGCATAAACCTTTGACGTACTAGGTACTTGTGCTACTTGGGTGTTCATTACAGTAGGGCAGCCGAGGTCTCCCTACTGATTTCCTCGCCTCTGGATATCAAATTTGCTAATAGCAGAGTACAGCTCAACTGTAACTCGTGCAATATGCATAGAGCAATACTGTCGGCCAGCTACTTTGCCAGAGCTTTTCCCTGATACGCGAGAGAGGAGCATGGATGCTGGCATCAAAGGCGCGTCTGAAATTGCGATAGCTCCTCTACGAGCGGCAATATAAGCGAGCCGCTAATGCGTGGATGAGACAACGACGCGCGTCAGCAGCGCCTTACAGCTGCGTGCCCGGGCGAAGCAAAGCTCGCAGATCCGACCATCCTTCCGCGATATCATCCAATAAACGTTCACAAACCTCAATCTGTAGTTCCCTCTTCCCAGAATTCCACGGCGGCCTCCAGTGGATACCAGGGTGGATACCAGGATTTATTTTGATAAGGCTTGATGCCCCCGCCTCTTACCACTTCCAATGATCCCGGCCTACTCAAGCACGTAACGAAGAATTATCAACCCCACAAACAGCTTATCTAATCGTCATATTACTTGTCCCTGACTATTCTTGACGATTGGCACGATCATGTCGAATCCCCAGGATTACATTTTAGGCTGGATTTGTGCTCTGAGCACCCAGTTTGTGACGGCGCGCGCCTTCGATGACGAGCACCAACACAGGCGCTTCTGCGTAGCCGGCAAATTTCGCTTGGGAATTCAACTTTCGGGCACGAACCTCGAGGATAAATGAAGCTACCATTGCATCAAGATCCTGCGGCGGGATCAAGAGATGCATGTTCTGGATGTGGTTCTTGTAGCTCGTGACATATCGGCACACTTTGCCCTCGTCCAAATTTAGACCTCCATTCGTCCAAGATACTTTGGCGTGCAAGTCGCCCGGCAAGTTTCCTGATGGCGACAGGCCTCTTATAGGCCCCCGGTCCGTCCTCGCAGATGGAGATTCATGAGCACCGAGTTGCGAGGTGTCGTCTGCGATGTCCGCGGACCCATAGATAGGATCTCGCTTAGCCGTCGCGTTAGTCGACCCATCACCACTCTCAAAGAGGGAGACATGACCATAGCCCTGCCTTAGACGCTGAGAAAAATGGTTGATTTCCTTCTCTGTCAAGAACGCTCCCACCAAACCTCTGATCGTGGGCCATTTGAGCAGATTGCTGGTCGGGGTTGTGTGGTCATGAGGGAACGGAGCTTCTAGGGGTCGGACTGGTTCGCCTGATGGCTCTTCATCCTCTGTTTCGTCGACACGGAATGGCATCTTCTCGGCAGTGGACTCGGGCTGAGCAATCCCCTTTGCTGGTGCACCTTCTGGCGATGAGAAGACAGTCTCGTCAGCTTCGGACATTTGTGCTGGGACCCCTGCCTGTGGTATGTCTTTGAGGAGTTCGGCAGGCCTAAGGCCCTGCAAGTAGTGTGATGAGGTTGCTCGTAGGCCATTTTTGAGCTCTCGCAGTTCTGACTTCGATTCTACAATCTCATGGATAATTTCTCCCTTCCTTGTCTGCAGCATGGTTTGCAATTCTTTCAGAATTATTCTCTTGACTTGGTCTTGCCTAAAGAGCCTGTTTGAGTGGATGCCATCTACGGAAGAATTCAATATACTCACTGCTTAAAAGGCAGAATCGCCGTAACTGCAAACGATGCCTTTTTCCTGACACCTTTGACATGGCTTATTCCCATCGCATTTCACTCTAAGCTGCCGGCAGCTACCACACGCCTTTTGAACAAACTCAGCACGTTTCTCACAGTAGTGGATTTTCCGTAGTAGACCATAGGTCTCAATAGATATACCTGTGAAGTTCTCTGGGATTTTGTTTTCCCATTCGGGGCTGCAAAGAAGTGGGAGCAAGGCCGTTTGATCCCATTGCCGAAGGGACCTGATGACTCTCATTCGCGGGTAGAGGAGGGCCTAGATGAGAGTGTAGGCTTTGTAGGAGAAGGCAGATGGGAGGGCAGTATAGATGCGCCACGTAGTCGTTGGAGATCGCATCCCAGCTGTTGGGCTCCACGATTTGAGACAATTTGTCATCGCACTCTCTTCTCACCGTCGAGTCCCTTACTGAAGACTGGCCAAATTCCATTGCGTAAAATGGCTCTCCTTGTGATTCTACAACTCAGTGGAGATCAATCTAGGTTGATCACGATTGAAGCGTTGTAGTAGTAGCGATAGACCTTGAGGGGGGATTTGAATTGCCCCAGGGAATGTGATGGAAACACAAGAACAGGATGGAAAGGAAGCTGCGAATGGTCAGCAGGTATATACATTAGCGAGCCATGATGGGGCAGTGAGAAAATATCGTCATGTCATAATGTCAGGGTTTGAAGCTATCCTTCTCGGAATCGATGATACATTGTTTTCGAACTCTGACTTCATTTTCTTGGGAGAATAGCGGTATTTGAGAGAGATACTCACATATTAACGTCTTGGAAGGATGAATGGATCGAAGGGAAACGGGTGACGGTCGTCCAGCATTGGAGCCTGCACACGGCGGCTTTGAATTTAACGCCAACAAAATTGACGATAGGCGGCACCAATGACAGCGGCAGAGTCCATGGATGCGGTAAAAGGGGGCGGGTTGTTCGTCAAATATACGTTGAAAGAAGCCTCAGCGATCAGACAGCTGGCGAGAGAACCAAGACTTGGGTGTGGGCTTCAGAATCCACAGATTATTTCAGCTAGGTGCCGTCCCGCTTACGCGAATTGTTAGGAAGGTCACGCAAAACAAGGACTATGATCATGTCGTTCCATAATGCAGGAGCACTAGGCCAATTACCGTACATCGGTCAATTTTTCTTGGTAGAGCAACGGCCTGTTTCTCAACGCGATAGAGAACGGCATTCAGAAGGACAGCATGCGCCGATTATTTACAATGCTAGCATAGATCGCGCCGGATGTAGGCGTCCTGCATGCAGCTAGGTCCAAGGGGTCGTCACATCGACGACGACAGCCAATCGGGCGCTTCCCCGCAAGGCAACACAACGCGCCACCAAAGTTGCTTTATCGACGCGACAGCGAAAGCGCGAGGTGGTGGAACTTGAAATTCAAGAGCTTTCCCAGCCCGCCATTCTCTCAAAATCATCACCTCCAATGCGTGCCCCCTTCACTCGTCACCTACGTATGCAGCAACCATGACGGGCTCTCACGACACATCCCTCCCGTCCTGTTCTTACGTGATTGGTATCGATCTCGGCACGACCAATTTCTGCATCAATATCTGGAGTGATGGAAAGCCCGAGACATGTCGTTTTTATCACTCTGAAAACCTCATGCCTTCAACAGTGACGATTGCCGATGGTGAATGGGCATGCGGACAACATACGGTGGCCTGTCCACCCCCGCCTCCAGACCTGTTTATCCACGATATAAAGCGCGTGCTTGGACGCGATACCTCGGATGGTGGCTTTCGCGACGATGTTGACAATCTCAATCTTCCATACGAGATTGACGAACATGGCCGTCCTTACATGTTGATAAGAGGAGAGCGGATACCACCGGTAATGATCTGGGCGTTTCAGATTTCCTCAGCAGCAGCATGGGTACGCGCAAAGCTCAGATGTGACGCGAGAGATACCATAGCTGCTGTTGTTACTGTGCCAGCCTACTTCACTATCGCACAGCGCGAGGCCACGCTCGATGCTGCTAAGATCGCTAGGCTGGACGTCGTGCGGATCGTCACAGAGCCTACAGCGGCGGCTGTGGCCTATCTCTACCAGAAGCATGAAGAGGGCATCTTCTTGGTCATCGACTTCGGCGGGGGTACTTTGGACTGCTCTCTGGTCCAGTCGTCTTGGGAGACGGAAAAGTTCAGAATTGTCGTCTTGGCGACCGCAGGGGATAACGCGTTAGGGGGCAACGACATGCTGGATGTTCTGGTAAAGCTCTTTCGAGGCAAGATCGTGGGAGCCACAGATGGCGATGCTCAGGAGATCGATCATGCATCGCTCAAGCTTGCGTGCGAGCAAGCCAAGACTAAGCTGCGTGTGACCGACAAGAGCATTAAGATCCGGTACAACCAGCAGGCTTACTCTCTCGATGTAACGGAATACGACAAAGCATGCGATCAGATTTGGTCTCGTTTCCGACAAACGGTCCGGGATGCTGCTTCCACCGCCAAGAAGGGGAGAAAGTATATATTAGACGCCGTGATCCCCGCAGGTGGCGCATGCCTCAGCCCACGATTTGCCCAGGAAGTACGCTCGGCCCTCAACAACAATACTCCGATCAGGGATCCCACAGATCCCGGCGAAATTGTGGCCAGAGGTGCTGTCATTATCGGCAATTGTAACGACATTGATGTCCAAGAGGTGACGGCTCGAGACCTGTGCATCGAAACACAAATGGCCGACAGTAAAAAGACAGATATTGCGAGCACAGTCTTGGCTCGAAAGACCAAACTCCCCGCAAGCGATACAAAAAGGTTCACGACTCTCGGTCCAGTCACGCGCATCCATTTGTACGAGGGCGAGAAGCCTGTGGCGTCCGAGAACATCAAGCTCGATGGGTTCGAAATGGAGACAGAACCAGGCACTGAAGTGTCCGTGACCATTCAAGTGAACGAGGAGTCCTGTATCTCCTTGGAAGCTCATACCGATACGAGCAGGAAAGACATCGTGATCAAGAGGATGTCACAATACATGCCCGACCAGATACAGGACATGTCGGATCGAGTGCATGAGCGGCGTATTAAGGCCCTCGAGCCAGAGCATACCAAGAAAAGGAGACCGGCTCCGACAGGCGGTAGAAATAAACGGCGAAGGCGGAACGACAAGCGTAGTAACGGTCAAGCGAGCTCAACTGCTGCGGAAGATGGAGATGCTGCACAGATCGATAGGCGCAGTGCGGGCACAGCTCCTGAATCGGTGGGGACGGCGGTTTTGCGAGGCGTGGTGAGCGCGAGGACAGATTCTTGTCACCATGGAACGACTTTGGATCAACGAGATATTGCGTCCACGTGCTCTCAAGAGAATACGGCTGCGTCTGGCGACAATACTACGGCTGGCGATAGTTCTACCCCAGACGAGATCACCGTGGCTGCCGTTGACGACCATACGACAGACGAAATGACCGGAGCAGCTGACGATGACCATGCTTTAGGCGAAGTCACTGCGACAGTTGGCAATGGCGACGTCCTAGTGGAAGCCACTGCGGCTGCCAGCCATGGCAATGCACCAGGCGAAAGCAGTGACTCAACCTTACAGGCCTGAGACATACGACCCTTCTTTTTTATCTCCTTCTCTTTTTTTCTCGCTTTTCTTTTTCTTTTTCTTTCGAAAGCAGCGTGAATCTAAGACCTCCGCCATCTAAACAACCTACATTCGATAGAACTCACATTTGACAACTAGTGACGGTTCTGGATCGGAAGGTTTTCCTAAGTAGTTGCGGTTTCTGTTTGTTGTGTCCGGTACAGCAGTGTTATGAACCAAAGAACGGTTCAGGTTACAGGAACAGGCCGGATCAGTGGATCCAGGACTAATGTGGCACGGATCCAACATCCGACGCAAAAAGACCTACTTATATAAGAATGCCAAACATTCAGGATTACATAATCAAGGGTTAGGGTTATAAAGGTTGCATAGTCGCTACAGTCGATAGCGACCAGAGCGACCAAGACGCTACAATCGATAGCGACTAGAGCGACCAAGACGCTACAGTCGATAGCGACTCGGGCGACCAGAACTGAAAAGCCGGATATATAAGATTGGATATCTCTTACTGTCAGATAGATTTCATAATTGCTTTTTAGTCGTCAATCTAAGTATTTTTTTAAATATTTCTCTAAGTATTACTTTCAGAGAAGTATCCAATACGAATAGTAAATACCTAGGAGCGTTTCTAATTACTTCAGAACTATATTTTCGTATATAGGAAGATCGTACTGCATACTACCCTTGCCTAGCATAAACTTTTAACGTACCAAGTATTTGTACTATTTAGGTGCTTATTATATTTTGACGACTCTTGCTTAAGGATTGGTTCAGTATTACTTACTTTTAGCAATACGGAAATACGATAGCTCTTTCTACTCTTATACCGTCTTCCTCTTAGCAGGTCATTCCTTAGATTCTGCAGGCCCAGATTGCAGCCTTGCAGCAATGCATTACGGAACTTAAGGAACAAGAAGAAGCCTTTCAGATTACTATCGCCGACAAGCTATACAAGCTTGACAAACCTAATACTTATAATAGAGATCAGAAAACCTTCTAAGGATTTATTACCCAGTATAAAGCCTATTTTGCCTACTATGGTTCCCAATTCGATACCGAGGAAAAGAAGGTCGTTTTTGCAAGTGCTTGTCTTTAATATAAAGCACTAGCATAATACGAACCCTTCTTCCGCAATTATTTGGATAATTAAGGCAACTTAGCAGCACGCAAATCAGAAACTATCAAGATATTTTCCTATTTTGATAGGTTCGAACAGATAATTAAAGGAACGTTCGGCAATCCGGATAAAATTCAAACGGCAGAACGAGAACTTATAAAACTGCAATAAACCAAGTTAGCATTAGCTTATACGGCCGAATTTAAGCGCATTGCATCCAAGCTATTTTAGGACCCAGCTTGGATAATAACCCAGTACTATGCAGGATTCAAAAACGAAATTAAAGACGAGCTCTATAAGATCGATAGACTTCAAGAATTTTCGGAATATACCGAAATCGCAATAAAAATCGATAACTGCTAATACGAGAGACGAATGGAGAAATAAGGGATACAGATACATTTTCGCTTCAAGTTCCAGGCTAATATAGGACGGCTCCGACAGAATGAATAGCATTAAGGACATTACAGAAGCATAGCCCAGAGCGGCACGATATATGCTGGATTAATGGAACTAGATATGGCGCAAAGGAGCCCCGGCAAGGGAAAACTCCGTTTCAACTGCTATAACTGTAAGAAGGCAGGATATATGGCGAGGGAATGCTGGCAACTACGACAGGATTATCAAAATTGAAAACCTATTCCAGAACGGATACTGAATGCGATATAGCGAAAAGAAGAACTATTTACGAAATATACCCTTCCAGAGCAAATACCAGATCCAGAAAGAGAATACAGAAAGCTTAACTAGACCGCTTATTATAACGATTATTATCCGGTATACCTCTCGGATAAGGAAAGAAGCAACTGGTTTCTACGCGCACTAAAAGGGAGAAAACAGCTAGCAATAAGAAGCATTAATACGGACGCTATATCTGACTGCTCTACTGATTTACTAGGAAAGATCGCCAGCAAATACGATTACCTACCCGATAATAACTCAGAACTACTGAGGATCGCTAGCCAAGAAGAAAACGAAGAGGATAAAGGAAAATATCCTTAACTTTATTGGGTAAACCGCTTAGCAGAAGAACCTTTCGGCAGCACTCCAGACTTAGCAACCTTGGAAGAAGACTTCCAGGACCGACAGCTATACGAATTACCGGAACCCATCACTCTCGATACAGAGGATAAAGAAAACGCTATAGAACAACCCACAGAATGTACGCTTCCGGAAGCAACAAAATACTATATCTATAGGATAATATTAAACGAAATACTAAGGTATTAGCAATTACAAAGCTATAAGCACTAGTAATACGAAGACGAAAGGATTAATCCCTTATCTTTCAAATATTACGAAATATTATAGATCTTATATATTTATAATAATTGCTAAATACATTTCTCAGAAAAAGTATTTAACGATTGGTTCCTAATAAGAGAACTATAAGGCATTATCCAAGCATATAAAGAGACCGGCTTACGATACCGAATAATATTGAACAAATTCGAGCATTTCGCATATATAGAACTATTTGAAAACTTCCTTCAAGGATGCTTAGATAGGCAAACCAAGTAATAGCAATGTTAGACGGAAGCATGCGAAGTATATGCAAGCAAGAAGCTTTACGCGTAGCATTAATAAATGGATTTTGAAAGCCGCAGCAGATACGAACGAAAGCAGAGGCGCATATATAGCATGAAATAAGCCAAAGAGCTAGCATAGCAAGCAGCCCAAAGCCCTAAATAAGATACGGAAAGCCCAAAAGAAAAGGAATGCTTATAACGGGATAGCAAACGTTCGGACCTACCAGGTCCTTAAGCTTAGCAGCAATAGCAAGCTGAAAATATATTAAGATATTAATACATATTAACGGGCAAGAATATAGCATACTTTTAGATAATAGCGCTTAAAGAAACTTCATTTTACCAAGAATTATCAATTAGGCATATATTATATAGAAATAAAAAAGGAATCCGTATATATTATATATTATAAAAGGAAAACCGGTTAATTATAATCAAAATATAATCGATATGGAAACTGATTATTTACCTATCTCGATTCAAAAATAAGCGCTAAACCTAATTTTCGATATTACGGATACGGCAAAATACGATATAATTATAGAATTACTTTAGCTTAAAGAATATAATTTTCGAATCGATTGGACTACTGGCCAGGTTTACTGGGATAATGCTATACCCCAGAAAACGGTTGCAATTAAAGGCGTAAAGCGAGATTCAGTTACTGAAAAGAATCTAGCGAAAGGCTTTCAAACGAATATTCATATTACTTCCAAATTAGAAGAAACTAATAGCTTATAGAAAAGGATTATACGATAATTGGACTTTATAGAACAGAATAATAGTAAGTTAACGTAATAAGTGGATAAATATTAAAGCAATTGCAAGGCTTAATACAAACCAAAATCTCGAAAACAGATATTATAAGAAGAGAATCGATATTTCTCCCCGGATTATAAATAATACCCAGAAATACCGATATATGGATTATGGAATTATAAAGAAATTAATAATGAAAATAAGATGGCAAAACGATACCTTTTGTTCTTATAGATAGCGGATACAGAAAAAGGGCCAAAACCGGAATTCAAGAATGTATTAAGAGAATACTAAAAGTTTAAAGAAATCTTTCAGAACAAGAGAAATGCAGGATTCTTAGCATATAGACCTTACAATTATAAAATCCTATTCAAGCTAGGAATACGATTAAAAGCATAGAAAATCTATGCATTAAACGAAGTACGATTCGAGGCATTTAAGGAATATATTGACGAATAATTAAAAAAAAGATTTATACGAAAATCTTACTTACTAGCAAGATACCCGATCCTATTTATACTCAAGAAGAATAGCAAATTATAATTCTGTATAAATTATAGATAATTTAACGATATTACTATTAAAAATCGGTACTTCTTACTATTACTAAAAGAATTATATAATAGATTTTATAGCGCAAATTGGTTTATAATACTCGACTTATAAGAAAGATATGCATATATCCGCATTAAAGAAGGATACGAATGGAAAATAGCGTTTAGAATACGTTATAAGCACTATAAATACCTTATTATGCCATTTGGACTTACTAACGCTTTAATATCTTTCTAAAAATATATGCATTACGTCTTACGGGAATATTTGGATTATTTCGTTATTATTTATCTTAACGATATTTTGATTTACTTAAAGGACTTTGAAATATATAAATAGCATATCAGATAAGTGCTATAGATTTTCAAAAATAATAAACTCTTTATTAATAGAGAAAAGAGCTATTTCTATTAGCAGAAAGTCGACTACTTAGGGTATATTATTGAACCAGGCATTATTAGAATACAGAAAGATAAAGTTGAAGCCGTACGAAACTGGCTACGATTATAAGATATTACGGATATCAGATTATTCTTAAGATATCTTAACTTTTACTAACAATTTATTAAGGGATATGCAAATATTGCCAGACTATTAACAGAATTAATTAAGAAAGATAGCATATTCAGATAAATAAACGAGCAATAAGAAACATTCGATATACTTAAGGAAAGAGTTATATAAGAACCGATATTGCAAGAAGCAGATCCAATAAGACTATTTGAAATCAATACAAACGCATTAATATATGCTATCGGCAGCGAATTTATCTAGCGAAATAACTAAAGAAGACCCTACCTTATCGCAAACTTTAATAAGAAACTTAACAGGCCAGAACTCAATTATGCAACCCCAGATTAGGAACTTATAGCAATAGTATATATATTTCAGGAATAGGAATACTATTTAATTAGCGCGAAATATCTAATTCAAATCTTTATAAACTATAAAAATTTGGCTATATTTACAATTACGAAAATACTTAGCAAACAATAGATCAAATAAGCCGAATACTTATTACAATTCGATATCAAGATTATATATACCCCAAAAAAAGAAAATACTAGGGCAGATGCTCTTAGCAGACGAGCAGACCACAAGCCAGAAAAAGAGGCTAACGAATGGACCCTCTTTGATTTCGATAAGGATAGAAACCTCGTGCAATAACGAGAGATCAATATATCATTCAAAATCAATAACCAAGATAAGCAATTTAAAAATATAACTATAAAGGAGCAAGACGAATATATCAAATAGATATATAAAGCACTAGCTTATAGTTATTAAGGAATCGCAATAACTACGGATAGGATCCAAAGGCATTAGAATCTATTAGGACTTAAGAATAGAATACGCAATATTATTAATAATTGCAATAATTGCAAGAAGAATAAAACAGAATAATATAAGCCTTACGGATTATTATAACCTTTACTAATACTTAATACAGTTTGGGTATCTATTAGCTTAGACTTCGTTATTAAGCTATTAATTTTACGAGAACCTTTAACTAGAATTGCATTCGATAGCATCTTAATAATGGTTTGTAAACTGAGCAAGTATAGCTATTTCCTACTCTATAAAGAGGCTAATATTGCAAAGGAATTATTATATATATTCTTAAGGAATATTATAAGCAATTACGGAATGCTACAAGAAATTATCTTAAATAGAAATAAGAAGTTTATATTACGATTTTAAATATCGCTTATAAAGCAATTCAGAATAAAATATAAATTATTTATAGCATTTTACCTTAAAACGGACAGACAAACAGAAAAGATTAACTAGATTATAGAATAATATCTCAGATATTATATTAGCTATAATTAAGATAATTGGGTTAAATTCTTATTACTTGCATAATTCGCTTATAATAGCGCAATAATATTAATAACGAAAATATTACTATTTAAAGCATTATATAGATACAAACCGATAGAATATTACGAAGCATTTTTAGGAATAACTATAAAAATAGCAGAATAACGAGTTAAGAAGATTAAGGATATCCAAGCAAAACTCTAGAAAATACTTCAAGAACTTACGGAAAATATAACAAGATATGCTAACCAGAAAAAGATTGAAAGACTAATCCTATAAGAGGGAAATAAAGTCTATTTGAAACGCAAAAATATCAAAACTAAAAGACCAAGCAACAAACTGGATTACAAGAAACTAGGACTTTTCAAAATTTCAAAAAAACTTTCGGATATTAGCTATAAGCTTAACCTACTATTAAGAATAAGAATATACCCAGCTTTTTATAAGTTATTCCTCGAATTAGTACTAGCAGATATGCTATTGGATTACGATATCGAATTCGACCCAGATAAATAGCAATAAGAAGTCGAAGCAATATTCGATTCAAGATTACGAGAACAAGAACGATAATACCTTATCAAATGGAAAGATTATAGATACGAGGAAAACATATAGGAAAAACCAGATAATATTAATCTAGAACTTATCAAAAACTATTAGAAGAAGATCGAATAACTCGATACTATTCCAGAAGAAATCGATTTTGCAAATTACATACGCTTTACCTTTCAAAAAAGATAAGCATACGATAATACTAAAAAACTCAGAAACCTCAAATATTAATAAAAGAATAGAATAACCATCTTTTATATTAAGAACTACTTGCCGGACAATTAACAGACCCAGTAATCCCGGAATCAGAAACCTCAAGCATAATAAAACCAACAGAATTCCAATCCACCCTTTCAAAACTTTCAAACAGAGAAAGAAGAAGAACCTCAGGAAGAAAACCTTCAGGAACGATCTCTTCCAAAAGATAACGCTCGGCTTTAGCAGCCATACGCTCCGCCGCAGCCTTCTCCTTTTCCATACGCTCCAAGTCCTCGAGATTGGTTAAACTATAATGAATAGCACAGCTTATCCGCTCCCGCTATATCCTTTTCTGTTAACGGAAATGTAGCAATTTGGTTTCCAATTCTTCAATCTCGTCTTCCAACTTTTAATAATGAATAGAAATTTGCAAAAAGTTGGCAGAATTAATAGGCTCCAAAATATTATAACGAATATATTTTAAGCGGATGCATTCCGCATACCGGGACGAATCGGAAAGTAAAACCTGATAAGAAGATAATCCCTTTCCATTATAATAGGAATAAGGATATATCTCGAAAGCATACGAAAGAATAATTTGATAAAGTAATAACTTTTAATACGAACGATCAGAGGATAGAATAAGAAATTGCGGTTTAGCAATCCTATTCGATATAACGAATTAAGAAAGTATAATCCGAAATAGAAATATCAAGCAAGACTACTTACGAAAAATCTTTAAGGACAAAAATTATAAGGAAAGAGATAATATTATAAATTAAAGAACGGTTTAAGTTATAAAAACAGGCCGGATCAGTAAATCCAGGACTAATATAGCATAAATCCAATATCCGATACAAAAAGACTTACTTATATAAGAATGCTAAATATTCAGGATTATATAATCAAGGGTTAGGGTTATAAAAGTTATATAATCGCTATAATCGATAGCGACCAGAACAACCAAAACGCTACAGTCGATAGCGACCAGAGCAACTAAGACGCTACAGTCAATAGCGATTCGGGCAACCAGAACTAAAAAGCCGGATATATAAGATTGGATATCTCTTACTATTAGATAGATTTCATAATTGCTCTTCAGTCGTCAATCTAAGTATTTCTCTAAGTATTTCTCTAAGTATTACCTTCAGAGAAGTATCCAATACGGATAGTGAATACCTAGGAACGTTTCCAACTACCTCAGAACTGTATTTCCGTATACAGGAAGATCGTACTGCATACCACCCTTGCCTAGCATAAACTTTTGACGTACCAGGTACTTGTGCTACTTGGGTGCTCATTACAAGCAGCTCCAGCACGTTTATGTCATAATTGTCAAGCTGTGATCTGTAAGACGATAGTATGAATACATTGTAAATGAAAAGCTCTAAACAATGGGTTCGAGAAGTGAAATGCACGGAAAAACGAGAGTATATCATCTCTCCACGAGACACTGGCATTTCTTCAGATGGGTGTAACCGCATACACAGACTCCGTGATGGATGAGCTCCCCAAAAAGGACAAAATGTCGGAGCTCGACACCGAGCTCGGGACGTCAGACACCATAGACGTCCCCTTCACTGCTGGGCCACAAGAAAGGGTGTTAGGAGGGTGATTGCGGTCGTTGATCCGCCATACTAGACATCGACAGTCACCTGCGGACAGAGCAGGGTAGTCATGAAGGAAACCTGCAGAAGCAAAGCAGCACTTTGGGTAATTTATATTTTCTTATACTCCGAGCCTCCGAGAATATGGACCGAAGGACGATGCTTTGCAATTAATTGTAACGAGTGGTGGTGGAAGGTGCCACTGTACTATATAGATCCAAAAGACCAGCAAATTTGGGCAGCCTCAGACGCTGACATGAACGCAAAGCTACGGGTAAGCTTACAGTGGAGGCACTGTCGCCTGTCCGTCCGAGGTGGCGAAGCATGACCAACTGCATAGCAGCTTGTTGGTTGCAAACCAGCCGCTGCCAGGGGTTCAAGGCAGTACTGCGCGAAATAAAGGCAAGCTGTCCTTAATGTCCAGAGATAAAACCCGCTATCCGCATTGACATCGAGAGAGATAAAAATTCGCGATGCATTCTCGCCGAAAAAGCAAGACGCCCTGCAATCGTAGGCAAATTCGAATGTGCAAAGGATCGATAGTCGATTCAAACGCTATACACTCAAAAATAAGCCCGCGAATCTCGAAGCGCGCAAGCTCGGTACCGAACTTTAACCATGAGCTCCCTTCTTCAGCTCGCGGGCATTCCCATGAACGTTCTCAATCTGCCTGGCGCGCCTTTGATGAAGCCGGTCGGGTCTACCCCGGAATTCGCTGCCAAGCGAAAGAAATGGCTGGAAACGAGCTCTGGCGGTGCGCATGAGACCCTTGTCCAAACTCCCTTACATGTTCCATTTCAAATATGTCGATTTATCTAATACTTCTTCCCTCGCCTTACAGACTCGATTCTTGCCGATTTAACGAGATGCATTCTCACAACCAGACCTGACGGACGAGCAGTTTTCAATCCGGCAGAAGCTGCGAATCTGCGAAGCACTTTTGCCGCCCATGCCGATCAAAGGAATTGTACGCTATCTTCTTGCTTTGCATACAAGTAAAGCTTCATGCTAATCATAATTCCGCTTTCTTATACATTCCAGGCTGGGGTCAGATATCGCTCAAACTTTATCTTCTAACGCAGATCCCCAATGACGAAAAGTATCAAGCGCTCTTGACAAACTGCGTGCCGTCTCTCTGGAAGCTAATCACTTATTTTTCCCAATGGCCTTTCATCAATATGCCTCCATCTTCTGGCATAGCTTCTAAATCCACCGAAAAATTGCCATTCCATGCCTTGGCCCGGGCGACTGCCTTTCTCTGCGGACGGCATAGCCTCATCTTCAATCCTTTTAAAGAGAAAGAGGATGCAGATATTCCACGCCGGACGGACCGTCTCCTCTTGGAGCATATTTTCCGAGCCTTGGCTACCAATCCTGATCAAGAGATCACCATGAAATCGTCGTTGTCATCGTCATCACGTCACTTCCTGCGCGATGATCTGCTCGATACTTTGAACACAGTCCAGCCGGCTTTAAACGAATTTACTATTCCGATGAATCGTGAGCGGTTGGATTTCCTAGCCTCACGACTACTTCTTCCGCCCGACAACCCCGCTCCCTGTTATTTTATAGGGAACAAACGAGTGTATATTGAAGCTTGACGAGCTGAAATATCTGGAAGAGAGGAAAGCCGCCCTTATATAGAGGGCCCTCTGGCCCTCTGAGGGTCTGGAAATACAGCTTATCTTTCCCCTGGCCCGTTTGCCTTTCCTTTCGACCGATAGAGTTCGTTGGGCATCAATCGTTCCTTTTCAGAGGCCAGCACGGTTTCCTGAATAGGAAACCGTGCTGGCGATCTGGAGGTTATCAGGTCAGGGAGCCAGAGAGGGTGCCTGAGAGCCTTGTCAATATTCAACACATATTTTCGAGTGCTCCTTCGTGCAGGGCCACGGTGCCAATCCCGACCGTGCGGTGTTGCCACATGAATTCTAGAACCCCTTTGGTCGTATTAAGAAAAATAATATCGATGTTTCGGCGGAAGTAAATTGGTGTCCTGACCATTTCGGGATGGAGATAGAATTTATCGAAGATGCCGACGGTGTGGTCGCGTGACTCTCCGCATAAGTTGCCACACCCCCTAACCGGCACACAGGGAATCCGGCACCCCTGGCAACCCCCCCCCCCCAGAATTTCACACATATATTTCATTCCTTTATATTTCAACCATCTAAGCCACTAAAATACAATCCTCTTTGGCCAAAGGCATTTCACCTTCGCTCTGTTCGCCTGTAGTATCCCCGTTACGATTCGCCGCAATTTGCGCCTTCTGGATAGCCTCGATATTGACAAATTTCGAATTCGGACTAATATCAACCTTCCTCCTCTTCGACGGTTGTCTGGCAGCATTTCGAGCCTCTAGGACTTGAATTTTTCGCTAATCCCTCGCTTGTACTATATCCTTCTCCTCCTACCCTTTGATTATCTTTCTGAAAAGAGTTCGGCATACTGGTATGGGCTTTATTAGCCCTTGAATTTCGCGAATCTGGGCTTTGAATTCCGTAGTCTTTCTAGGGGTCGAATATTTATCTGGGTAGCTCGAAATTGCTGGCAAACGATTTTCAGAAGCCGGCAAAGCTGTCCAGTCTAATATTGACTGGCTGGGAAGTAGTTGGCTGGAAATCGAAATAATTAGAGGGCTCGTTAAGGGTTTTATTTCAGAGACTGGCTATAGACTAATAGCCTTCCACCCTAACCGAATATTTTGCTTGGAAAGGCTGTCAATACGAGCCAGGCGATAGTTCTCGAGGAATATTCGTTTGCCAGCCATACTCGAATCGTTCCAATCTAGAAGACTGACTCTTTTTCTGTATGCCCTCTTCAAAGACGAGAATACCCCTAGATCGAGAGGTTGAAATATAGGTAAATCAGCTTAATATTATTCAGGAAACAAAGCCACATAAATTGCTCAGTTATATGGCTTCCGTGGCCGTCTAGGATCAATAGTCTTGTTTCTGTTTGGTCCTTTAGCTGGCTAGCCGGAATAAAGATCTTTTCCAGCCATTTAAGAGCCATAGCATTATTCGTCCAGCCGTTATCGGTAGCAGTAAATTGCCAAGCTTTGAAAGGTTCCATATCGAGAGGAAACTATTATTGCTAGACTGTTTTCCCTTTATATATTATTAGGGGAGGTAGATAGTTGCCCTGGGCCGATATACATTCGAGAAACGAAATCCAGACTCGCGATCCAGGCTGTTTTTTCTGTATCGAACGACTATGAGAGCCTCCAAGAACCAGGCCGTTTTCGCCCTGGCCTTCCATTATTCCAGCTTCGTCCATATTCCACCTGTTGGCTGGTTTTATCAAGGTTATTGCTTACTAAGCAAAAATTCGGATCCAAAGCCGGATTACTTCGATTATAGCTCCGTTAATTCGATCTGAAGCAATTCGCTTGGCTCTCTGGGTCTTGAGTATCGGATTGCGCTATAAAAAATTCGTCAGCCAGTTCTTCCCAAAGGGCTAAGGGTCGCCTTTGATCGCGAAGATTCGTTAAGCAAAAGCTTTAAGCTCTTAATGGGTAGGAGCAAAGCCTATAGCAGCCTGGCCAACTGCCCAGAGGGCTAATTCTCTTTCCTGAATGGCAGAGAGCCTTTGGCTTGTTTCGTAGCTTATTATTCTCGATACAGCGCTTGCTAGGCGACCTTGAAGAGTAGCTACGCAAATACTCAAATACGAAGCTGAAGCAAGCCATACTGACCTAGAAAGAGGACGGCCGCTGCAAACAAGAGCAGCGAGGACGAAAGAGGACCCAGTGCAAGGGGCATTGACTATACGAAACCTTGAACAATGCGTAACGTCTATTATTTAGGGTTTTTGAATCGCACTTTCTTGATAGCGCGAGCTTATAATAGCGAATCGTTAATAGCCGCCGCAGAGCTATAGCAAGCCGCTGCCGCCTCCGTACCTTTAGCACGGTCTGCAGCGTATGCATATTATGATATTATATTTCCAGCACAAGTATACGGGAAGTTCTTGCCTTATTCTTAGAAGGATAGCATTCTTTAATCTTAATATTTATATTAGTTAAGGAAACTATTTTCAGATCTCGCTTTTATCTAGCTATATAAGGCGATAAATATAGGCTTTGCAATTATAATATATGCTATTTCAAGCGTATTTATACCCTGCTCGTAATAAAAGCTTGCTATAAATATAATCGATATAAGTAACCAAGATATACGCTTTATAATCTTATTAGAATGCTGGATATATAGCATATAAGCGACTAGTCCGAAATCGAGATGCTTTTGCTCTTTTGGAATATTATTTAGTTTATCTCTTTACGTATTAGCGCATAAAAAACTTTTATGCTATAAGGTATATACTGATTAGAATTGGGTATTTCCTTAGGATCCTTTCGTATTCTCTGCCCAGAACTTTGAATAGGAATAGTATATAATTAGATGCGAGCAGAAACCGCTTAAAATCCTTTAACTTTTCATTTTCGGGATTATATTTAACTGCAGTTTCAATTGTATGCTTAAATTCGTAAAGATTCTGCTTAGTATTGGCCATATCTATAATACCGATCGGATAGAGTTAATAGCCGTTAAATATAATCAGATTATATAATCCGGAAGTTCTAGAAGGTTTTTATTTGAAACGTTATAAGTATAAATAGGGGCCTATTTGGCTTGCTAGAATAGCTAGAAAATTAAGGAGTTTTAATAATTTAATAATAGCTAGCTAATAGAGCGGGATTGTATTAAGTATAAATTATTAGTTTTTCCTATAGAAGAATAGAGGAAGAGTAAAATGGAAAAAGGATTTTCTATCAGATATACAGACTGCTTATAGCTGCAATAGGAATATCCATTCAAGTTGAAGCGATAGCGGGATGCTAACTGCAGTAACTTACTGCACCTACCCAGAAAGCTGGATTGCTATTGCAATCCAATTAACGTCTAACCCTAACAGGCGATAGTTGCCTTGCAAGCTATTCCGCCAGCCATATTTTCCTTTAAGGCTTTGCAGCCGCCCCGTACGTACCTTTAACTACCGATAAATAAAGTACTGAACGGCGGCATTCTTGCTAGCAAGAGGAAGCATATAACGTATAGTAGAAGAAGGAAATAAGTTATTTTATATTCGGATATTATTATTTAATTATGCCGAAAAGTATTAATAATTCGATTACGCTCGATAATACGGTTATAAGAGACTAACCCTAAAACCTTAGCCTGATTATAAGATTAAATCTGAAAGAGAATAAAAGATAGTAATTTGAATATTAAATAATAAGTTAAATAGTAATAATAGTATTATAGGAATATAGACGGATAATATAGAAATATATATTAAAGGCGAATTATTAATTAAAAAATAATATTAATTTTTAAATTATAGATAGATTATTCCAGATTTTGCGCGAATATATTTTTTATAAATCCAAAGACCGATTAGGTATAGTATTATTAATACAGGAAATTTAAGAGAAAATTGATACTAATATTTTAATCTCAAACTATTTTCGAATAAAATTAGATTATATATTAAACCGTATTTTCGTACTTAATTTAATATAATTTTTATAAAGTAATATCGGTATATAGTCTTAATAACGGTATTAGGGTTTATAATAATATAGCAAGCGATAAAATAAATAAGATAAAGTAAAGTTTGAACAAAATGCTAATAGAAAAGGCAATAATCTATTGGGATATATATTTATAGATATACTTAATCCGAACTATAAAAGATAGCGAATAGGCTATAAATATAGCCAGACAAATTAAATGAATTATTAGGTTATTGCATTTATTAAAGCCCGGGAATATCCATTATAATACGCTTACTATCCCTCAGGTTTTCGCCTTCCTTAATAACCCAGTATTACGCAATCTGCTTATTCGGCTTTCGTTATCGCGCCCAAAAATACTGCCCAACTGTTATATTATCGAGATTCCAGAACGGGCATCCTATCTACTAAATATACTGCCGCTCGTATAAGGCTATCGCCAGATCGCTAGCTGACCGAGCCTAAATGCTCTTAAAGCCCTAGATAGCTAGACAGTAAAGAAAATACCGGATTAGAGGTAATAAAACTGGAATAATAAAGCAGATAATATAGCAGCCTGTATTTGCAATCTCGTCTTAACTATATATTTCTAAGAACGTAAGCGTAAATATATAAGCCCTATCAAAGCAAACCGCTATAAGGCATGAATATTTATAGCAATATTTAAGGCATATCAGACAGTATTATTCGTAATAACAGGTTTATTTACCCTCGCAGTTCTTTATTGAGACTGGCTCTTATGGAATCGCTGCTTATTTCTTGAGCTATTAGTCAGGGTCGATAATGCCGGGACGTTTGAATTCGCCAATAATAGCAGTACGATTACCCAGGATATATTGAAAATCTATTATCCCGGGAAAATGTATAGGCCCGACTGGGCCTGCTTCCGATATCTGCCTTAGCAGTGCCGGCTAGAAGGCTAGCATGACGGGATTGGAGATATGCGTATAAAAGATTCGAGCCATATCTCCTTTACTGCGAAGCATCTCGTGCACGCTATTAGAAAGATATATATGCCTTGATCCTAGGGATATAGATAATGCATCCTCCTATCCGAGGATTATATCGATATTATTAAGTATCGGGATGAAGCAAACAAGCATGTGGCGGCGCTCGACCTCTCCGAAGCGGCCGTGAGCCTATGCTTTCTTTGAAAGACGAGGGTCAGAAGCACCTGGAACACGTTCCAGGGTAATTGAAAGAGATTACAGGAAGAGGCTTCTGAGTGGCATCATTTTGACTGCATCAGTACTGTTCATGTCAACTGAGGATCCAACGTTTCTGGCAGCAGCGTTAGTCGCAGCTTGAGCCGATCGAGGAAAACAAGATAGCAAGCGCAAACCCAGACAAGTTAGAATGCGATAAATACGTGGGAGGCCATAGCTCATATTGTCTGTAATCCATATAAGGGTTCAATACCTCGGCCCGATAAGAGCACCTAGAACACATTATTTATAACGGATGATCGGGGTCGGAATATGCAGCGTCCTTTCGGTAAGGCACTCCTGCTGCCAGCAGTCTATTACAAAAACGTTTACGAAAGGCCATATTAACCAGAATGCCGGCTATATGCAGATATATGCTTAGTTAAAAATGCTAAGGGCTATCGAATAATTAATCAATTATTAAGCGCCTGAATATTACGAAGCTATACAATATATATCAAAAAAGTATAAAAAGCTATAGAATTATAGAAAAAGTTAGGCATGCTATTATAATATAGTTTTCTATATTCTTATTCGCTCAATACTTATCTATCTCTATAATAGCTTGCTCGGATCCCTAATTTACTTTACTCTATATACTTATTTTATTTTCTTTCTTCTAATATTATTTCGCATATGCACTTATTATTACCTTTTAGAAAAGGTATAATCGCTTGAAAAGGGGATTACTAGCAATTCTTAATATCGTAGAATTATAGACTAGAAAGCGGAATATTCCCGAATAGTAAGAGGCGAAAAAAGCTAAAGCTAGTACTTTTCGCCTCGATAACGGTAATCTTTCGCGAAGCCCGAAAGGATTCAGATATTTCCGCGAAAACCTGAATCGGATATTCGACCGTATTGCAGCTTCTATATAGCTTGTAAATATTTCGAAATTGAAGCTTGCCTTGATCGGGTTGCCTTTAATACTAATTATGCTTATATTTATATAAATTTGGTAAAGCAGAATTGCAATATTTATTTAGCGGGCGCTATAATTCAGATCAGAAGCTGGATTAATTATAATATTCTTCTTTATTATTATAATAATTATTATAAATAAGCTTTAAGGTAGTAATGCAATTTTCAAAGCTGAAATGGAAGGTATTAAGCGCTAATTATTTAAGTCCTTTTACGAGCCTGTCGTTCTAATCCTTTTCTTTTTTTTTTTCTTCCTTTTTTCAAGACGCTCGATAATAATGAAAATGATAAAACAAATAAACAAATATATATAGTCTGCTATTTCCAAGGCGGCATAAAGCCGGGATATTATAAATAGCTTTTTTAATTAAAAGGTATAAAGTCGTTTTTAATTACAAAATTAATGCTATTTCTTAATTGGCGGAAATGGGCATCCATTCCTTAATTTCTCCTTTCTATATTTGGCAGGACTTTAATAGATAAATATATAATCATACAAACCTTTATAATAAAGAAATATACCCTATTTATTATAGCTCTACCCAATATCAAAACTTTCCAGTAGATTCGTTTAGCAACTTCGAGTTAAACGATTGTAATCTCTTATAGTATTTTATTCCGTTATGGACAGTACGGATATATAAGTAATTTATATAGAATATATTAGAAGCCTTGGAAATTCTAACTTCCTTCTGGATGCTTGCATTAAAGGCTTCTTGCCTCAATTATCTCGAAAGCTAAGAAGGAATAAGCAGGGAACTCTCGTAAATAGCAGAAATATCTTTCTTTATAATATCAATACGGCAAATATCAAACGCTATATAAATAGGCAATCCTGGACCCGAAGCTATAAGTCAGAAGACTTTTATATTTATTACGAATTAGGTATAGAACTGGAAGCCAGCCTAAGAAAGCAGGCCTGATTCGAAAACTTATCGACCTTATTCAAAATGGCTTATCCTATCGCTTCGTATCGTATTTTACCGAATATAATCTTCAATGCAGCTTTCTGGCAACTCTATCTTTACAGTTCAATACAAGAAGCCTTAACGCCTATATCTATACCTGTCTAGACGAAGATTAGATATAAACTTTGCAGTCGCTCCCCGCTTTTCCATTTGCTTTCTAACAGGGCTACGCAATACAGATCTCAGCCATATGCTAAAGGATATAACGTTATATAGGAAAGCCGTATTAACTATTAGTTTTAATATTACGGAATACTATATTCCAATTAATATTCCTTACAAAATTATATAACTCAGATAATTCTTACAATATAAGCTTGGAAATAATGCCAAAAAGCCGAATAGCAAATCTCCCTAAAATAATCGGACCGAATAGGTAAATAAAGATAGGCTGGGAAGACCAATATGGAAATTATTTCTGCAATTATATGCTTTTGTATTGAATGCGTTAAGCTGTATAATAAGTATTATCTGCTTTTTTTAAGATTGCAATAGTTAATTATTACGATAACAATCCTTCTAGTTTAGCATTATAGTCTTGAATATATGCAAACAGGCCCTCATTTTACGCGATATCTCATATACGTATAACAGCTGATTCCATGGAAGATCAATCTCTTCTTCCATCTGTCTTCATACCAGCGCTTTAGTGATGGTGCTTTCGGAAAGTCACGAAGACAAAATCATTGCGTTTTGATTCGAGCTAGCCTACTTTCTTACGCTACGTATACTGCGAAAGCACTGCACATGAGAATAGCGTTGAGTTGTTTCACAAGGTGCTTGTTCGATGCGGGCGGGAACTCCCTTATCTTGTATATACCGTCAAAATATTGAACGCAGTTGGGGTGGTAGTGGAATGAGTGATCTGATGCCAAGCGGGCTAGCACATGCAACGGTACGTTACTGACATTTAGACTGGCAGTACGGAGTACAGCTCTACAAAAGCCGTTATTGGCTTCGCGATGCACTTTTTGGTCTCAGCCATGCATTCTTTTCTCTAATCCTCATCTGGTAAGATATTGAAGTAGCAGCATAAGAATATAATTAAAGCTATAGCTGAAAACTGGAATAAGAGTAAGGAAGTAATAGCATTCTTTCTAAAGCAATAGGGAAATAAAATCCCAATTATTGCAGATATAGTCAAGGCTATAGCTGGAAATACGTAAAATGGCAAAGAAATAATAATACTCTTTCTGAATTAGCGAGGAAACGAGATCCCAATTATCGAAAATATAATTAAGGCTGCAGCTGGAAATATGCGGAATGGCAAGGAAATAATAGCATTGCTTTTAGACTAGCAAAAAGATAATATCCTAATTACTAAAGATATAATTAAGGCTGCAGCTGGAAACTTGGAAAGTAGCAAAGAAGTAATGGCACTCTTTCTGGACCGGCAGGGAAATAAGATCTCAATTACCGAGAATGTGGTCAAGGCTGCAGCTAGAAATATAAGGAATGGCAAAGAAATAATAGCATTCCTTCTAGACTAGCAAGGAAATAAGATCCCAATTACTGAAGATATGGTATCGACTATAGCAAAGAATTTCGATAAAAAAATAATGGCCCTATTTCTTAATAGGCGGGGAGACGAGATCCCAATTACCGAGGATATGGTTAAGGCTATAGCTGGAAATATATAGAATAGTATAGGAGTAATAGCATTCTTTCTAGACCGGCAGGGAAACGAAATCCCAATTACTGAAAATATAATTAAGGCTGCAGCTGGAAATACAAAGAATAGCAAAAAAATAATGGCATTCTTTCTGGATTTATAGGGAAACAAAATCCCAATTACCGAAGATATAGTCAAGGCTGCAGCTGGAAATATATAGAATAGTACAGAAGTAATGGCATTCCTTCTGGACTGGCAAGGAGACGAGATCCCAATTACCGAGAATATAGTCAAGGCTATAGCTGGAAATATATAGAATGGTATAGAAGTAATGGCATTCTTTCTGGACCGGCAGGGAGATAAGATCCTAATTACTGAGGATATAGTCAAGGCTGCAGCTGGAAATTCGAAAAGTGGCAAAGAAGTAATGGCACTCTTTCTGGACCGGCAGGGAGATAAGATCCCAATTACTGACGATATGGTCAAGGCTGCAGCTGGAAATACTGGCAGTAGCAAAGAAGTCCTCGAATTGCGAGAAGCGATTCGGGCTTTAATTACTAAAGAGATATAAGTGACTAGCGCAATATATAATCTAACTGGGATTGGAAACTTCCTTTTTCGCAAAGGCATTTATCTCTTAGAATAAATAGTTTTATACTTATGCGATTATGCTTTATCCTATATATAAAGAAGGCAAGCGAGGATATTAGGATAACGAATATATTATAATTATATTACGGTAGCCTGCTAATGCGAAGAATACTAGCTGTCTGAGCTTTTAATTTCTAAATAGCTCTTCTTTCTATTTCTATATAAGCTGCTCTGCGCTTCTTCTATATATCTAGGACGGTTAACCCAGCTATTTCGTTATATTTGAGAATCATTTGTAAAACCCGAAACCAGTTTAATCGGAACTCGTTACCTTTAGGAATGAAAGGATTCGCCTAGTGAAATATATAACAATATAACTTCTACAGGCTGGCAATATTAGAATACAACTCAATACAGTATTACCGAATATGCTAAGGCGTTTACGGATATGAACGGCTTGCACCCATTCTTCGGTAGTGCGCTCTGACTTATATAAGAAGACCCCCGGTCGGCCCGAAATTCAATATTGAGGCATGAAACGTTTCTGAATATGTGCTGACATTATAAAGACTCTTCCATTATACGTAGCTAGCGGTAAGTTAAAGCACCCCCTTTCCGCGCACCCTTCGTTTCCGCGCACCCTGGTCAGCCATATCGCATATAGATATATAGATATATATTTCAGCTTTTCGACCCTATATAGCTATTACAATGCAATCCTCTTCAGAACTAAGTAATTCGACGTCGCTCTCTCTATCAGAAATATCTGTTTCTCGATTAACTGCATTTTAAGCCCTCTATATAGCTTCGATACTAGCAAACTTGGAATTCGGGCTAATATTGACCTTCTTTCTTTTTATTGGCCGAGAAGGTTTAATTTGGGCTTTTAAAGCTCGGCTTTCCTCTAAAGCTTTAGCTAGCTCAAAGTCCCTTTCCTCTCAAGCTTTTTGAATTTTTCTGAATAATATACGCTAGGCTGATATAGTCGAAAGTCGATACCGGTTTTTATAAAGCTAATAGTATAGCTCTCTAGCCTTCCGAGGAGTCGAATATATATCCGGCTGTTTAGAAAAAGGTTTAAGGATAGAATTGAATGCTGCTAATCGTTCTGAACTTGAATGTAATTAAGCTTGCCGATATTGTTAGCTATTCTCGAGAAGGAGAGGGCTGAAAAGTGGCTTGGCTAGCCGGATAGGCTAAAGACCTATTGCTTTCCATCCAGATCTAATATTCTGGCTAGATAGACTTTCTATTCGTACTAAGCGATAGTTTTCGAGAAATAAACGCTTGCCGCGAACAGTTATTTTTTCTTATTGGCCCAGAAGGCTAACCTTTTTTCGATAAGCTCTCTTGAGAGAAGAGAAGATGCCCAGATCGAAAGGTTGAAATACGTAAGACGTATAAGGAAGTAAATAGACTAATAGAATATTATTCTGGAAATATTCCTATATAAATCCGTCTATTATATGGCTGCTGTAGCTATCTAAGATTAAAAGCCTAGCTTCCGAAGGGTTTGCTGGCTGGCTGCCCGGAATAAAGATCTTTTTCAGCTATTCGAGTGCTGCTGCATTGCTTATCCAGCTATTATCCGTCGCAAAGAATTGCCAGCCTCTAAAAGGTTTTAAGAGAATAGGGAAATATTGCTGCTATACGGTTTTGCCCTTAAAGATAACTAGAGGAAGGAGGTGGGCGCCCGTTGCTGAAATATATTCCAGGAATAACGTCCAAGACCTTGACCCAGGCTCTTTTTTCTGAATCGCACGCGATGAAGAGCTTCCAAGAACTAATCCGTTCTCTCCTTAACCTTCTATTATTCCAGCCTTGTCCATATTCCATCTGTTAGCCGGCTTGATAGCCTGGATAGAAGGAAGATCGAATAGACGGAACCAAGACCGTATTACCTCTGTTATTGCCCCGTTTATTCGATCCGAAGCTATCTTTCGAGCCTTCCGGACCTAAATTTCAGGATTTCTTTTTAAAAAAAGCTTTAGTCTATCTCTTTCCTAGCAGTCGAGAGTCTCCTTGAATAAGGAGGATCTTCTGGGCGAAAAGCTTAAGCGTCGAATGGCTTGGAAGGAACCCTAGGCTTTCTTGGATTCGAATCCATTCAACTAGTTTTTTTTCTTGGCTAATAGAGAGCCTTTGCTAAGCTTCAGCCCTTTATCGATAGTCTTGTATGCCGGATAAACGGTCCCGAATAGTTATATTCGGAATACCGTATTCGATCGAAGCCGTTCGAATAGATAGGCCTGTCTGGATAGCCTGGATGGCTTATTGAATATTAGATTCGATATATGGCTTCATAATAGACTAATTGACATACAGAAAAGATTTGAAGTTATTCGAATAAGAATTAATAGAATAGAATAAAAATATATAAAGGGTGTTGAATTGGCGGTGTGGCTGACCAGGGTGCGCGGAAACGGGGGGTGCGCGGAAAGGGGGTGCTTTAACTTAGTACGCAATCTTCGGAATTGCGCACTCCCAAGTCTCTCACCACTCACCCTTTACTAGTAGTCGAAATCTCATTAGAGGCCGTTATTTTAAACTCTTGATTACTTTGCTTGCGGCTTTGGTTTGCGCCTTCTTATGCGGCGTGAAACGTAAAACCTTTTGTATACTTGCGTAACTATACTCTTAATCTCGTTCTATCTTTGATATATTTCTTGAACTTTCCAACTCTATTTATTGCGTCCAGGTAATTACTGCGGGAGCCAAGGGGAAGACCGGTACGAGGGCTTTTATGGCCTAACAGGTTGAGAGCAGTAGGTATTAATATTTCTGAGACCTAATTTGATTCAATTGGTTATAATTTCGAGAATAAACTATGCAAGCAATTATGAAATATTATAATTCTTTTCAATATTTGTAATATATATTATAAAAGTCGGATTAGATATAATAATTCAATTTAATAGAACTTTGGTACTTTAAACCTTATCTGTATTAATTAAACCCTAGTAGCAGCCTAGAGCTTTCAAAGCTTCTGTCTGAAAAAGCTTTTCGAAATAACATTCAATCTGTTTATTTGCCCGCTTATACGTTATATATTCTTTACCCTTTCGATTTAAGGGTCCCTTCTTCTATCAAGAGAGCTAATTGCAGAAAAATCAGTCTTTTTAGCGAATAAGGAAACTCAATACGAAGCCTTTTATTAATTGCATTTAACTCTGTAGCGATAACTGCATAATGCGGTTAAATAAAACCTAATTTTGTATAGCAAGTATTATCAGTTAATTCCTGCTTCCGTTTTAGGCTGCGTAATAAGATTAGAGATAAACCAGGCAGCCTGTTTTGCATCTTTTTCGCTCCATTTACGGCTCCGGACCTATATTTTTTTCAACCTTACCCCTCTCTCTATACATATTCCCTATCCATATATATTTATTCTGTTTCCGATAATAGCGTTTATAATTAGCTCTGCTGCGAATGCATTTGGAAATAGCTTTCTATAATGCTGAAAAATGGGTTTTGCTTATTGGATAGCTTTATATTCTTCTGGCTTTGAATGCTAGAAATGCTATTTCTGTCTTTTGCTTTTCAGTCGAATTTTGTTTAGTATTAGGCTTAAGCTTAAGCTTTCGGTTAACTTTTTATTGCTTTAATAGGAATATATTATAAATTCAATAAGCTGAATAAAGCGTTTGCGTATATTTATAGTTCGATTAAATATACTGATTATATATATCGATTATTGTTTTGAATTACTTGAACCTTTCAATAATATAAGCTTAATTCTATTATATACGATTAAGTATTCCTTTAAGTAATAAAGCACCCGAGCTTATAACAGATTAGGCTACGAAAATTGCTAAAGATCGCTAGCTTAAGCTATATAAATATAGAATATTATTGCTGCCAGATTAAACAATCCATTATAGGAATCAAATACCGATTATAAGAATTAAAAACGGATTAATTATGCAATAATCCTCTTATATAAATTACTATACTACTTAATAATTGAAATTAGCTTCCTAAAGCATTATATTAATATATACCGCTATTAAACGAATAGAAATACGAATATCTATTCAAATATATCCCGAAAAATATATATGCTTTAATTGGCATTTAAATTATACGAAATTCTGGAATAATTAAGCTTTATCAATTAGACTATTTCAGGTTAATTTAGCTCAAACCTTATATAAAGCTTTTATTATAATATAAAGAATCGTTACTTTTTATCTTAGATTCTTCTCTATTTGTAAATTGGAAATCCCTATTTACGGAATATATAAATTTCGAAAGCGTTTATTAGGCGGGACCTCTTTATACGGTCTAAAATAATCTTGTTAATCCTGCTTTACTGGACGAAAATATTCTCTATTTCTTCCCAAATTATATAATTCTAGCTTATATATAAATATTGGTCAATCGAATTTTCGATTCTTTCGGATCCTATTTTTTCGAGATCGCCTTTCCTTAACTTTTTCCGATATCCGTAATACAATTCTATAGACTGATGCCATATAATTTCGGAAATAGTTTACGTTTTTCAATCCTACTTTGCTTGCTATGCATTTAGGATGCTTATATATAATTAATTTGCCAGACCTCTCGGCCTGCTTTTTTTCTTCCAGATATTGATTATCAAAATAATCGTTCCTTTTCGTAAGTCGGCAATATAGGAATATTCGCTCTTATACTATCTGCCGCTTATTACCTATGCAATCCGGGCATTGAGTCGCGCCTATAAGAAGCGGGAAGGGGTCTAGCTCTGGCTCCGGTTCTATTTCGAGTCTAGTAAAGCATAAGGTAGCCTGTTAATCAATTTGTATCCTAAAGTTTTATCGTTTGCGCTTAACCGTTTCCTTTTTGCTATATAAACTAATATAAAGATCGATAACCTTAATAGTAAAACGTCTTCTCTTTTTATTAGCTAGATTTTCGGGTTAATAATAAAGGATTTCGGCTAGCTTCGTACGCTCTGGGATAACGAGATTAATAGCTAGCTTCTCGTAATGCTCTACCTCCTACCTTTTCGCTTGCCTTTCAAGATCTTAAATCGGGCGATTATAGAAATAATACTCGCGATAGTCTTTGATAATCCGTTTTTCCCTTTGCGATCGTTTGGATCTGATTTTGTCCGTAAGGTTACGGATTTCTGACTCGTATTCCCGATTATCGAACCGGTACTAGCCCTGCTTAAGCTGCGCCCGCCGCTCTTCCAGACTGGTAATCTCCGGGTCTGGGGGCAAGCTCGCCCATATTTCGGGTAGGACTATATCCCTTATAGCGCGAGGGTCTCTGGTAAGGCTAATGTATGCGAATAGCCGGAAAAGCTAGTTCTCTGTTTCTTCTTCCAGGAAGGCATTTTGAAAGTCGAAATTAGCGATTTTATTCAAATAGGCGTTTTGAAATACGAAGAACTTGGGATTATGCCGTATTATCTGATTACGTATAGCATCTGGCGCATTTCCTGAGATAAGTAATAGGCTTAATAATAACTTTCCAGGCCTTTTGGAGATATTAACTTACTATTAGCAGCATTTGCAGCCCCTTTTCGTCCAAATTTGGGCGTTCATTTCTTCTCAAATCCAGTATCCAGGCTTTGCTAACCCATATAATCTCTCAATATAGAATAAAGCATCGCCTTATTTTCCGAAAGAGACCTATCCCTGCCAATATGGCGAAAGAACGGGGTTTTTAGCCGATATTGTTTCTACCGTAAAGGCAAGCATTGCATGCCAGTAGGAAGCTCGGCTTTCAAAATAGATCTTGCATTATAAAGATATTGTGCGTTAAAAGCATAATAATATAGTGCGAGAGCGATGAAAAGCAGTATAGGGCAGAATAAGAGCTTTTTAGAAAATATGAAAAAAAAATTTGTTCTAATATATATTAGTAAATATAAATCTCGGTAATTTCAGATATATATACGGCTTTGGTTTATTATCGTACCTTTTATAGTAGACAAATTTGATAAATATAGCTAGGATAGCGTATTCTGTAATTAGGTAGCGGACGATTATTATTATAATATTTTCATAATAAAGCGCCTTTAGTTAATCTTTGCCGATAGTCTCTTTTTGGAGCAGCTTATATAGCTCCCGGGATTTTTGATCTATCGCCTTTATATCGGCCTCAGTATTCTCAATGTCTGCGCCGGTGCTATTACCTGCTGATATAACAGCCTTATTACCGAAAAGCTTTTCGAGAGAGCTATCTCTCGGCGCCCTCCTCTTATTATCCATAAGCTCGTTTAGTTACGCTCCGGTATAGCAGATAATCTTATAGTATCCTTCCAGGTTAAGGCGCTAAAGCTTAAAAGGCTAAATGCCGGTATTATAAGCGATATTGAAAACTAATATAGCTTGCAAGGAGTTTATATTTAATACGGGTTTGCTATTAATATTAGGGGCTTTCAGGCCGAAATGCGGGATTAATACGTAATCGTAATACTGCTAGCGCGTTAGCAACCTTAGTATAAGAACCCGGAATTAAAAAACGGTAAGGTTCGCACTTTATAAAGCTCTTTGAAATTATTGCGATCGGGATATTTGCTTGTAACGGTAATATAGAATTGCTAAAATTGACAGATATATTCTTATAATATACTCCAAGATTTGATCTGGTAGTTTTCGCAAATCCAGAAAAAGAAGTCCTGTATTATTGCGCAGCTCAAGCTCCTAATTATCTCGCGCCATTCGCCTATTTTTGTATTCTCGCAATATCTACCTCGAAAGAATTAGCTGAAACAAAGGCAAGGAGTCCTTAGCGTAATGCTTATCGATTGGTAGACAGACTGTTTTTATTTGCCAAAGATGCCGCTTACATTAATCTCGGTCTTAGCAGCATATTTAGGCTTAATAAATCGCACTTGTTCTAGCTATTTACAGTATACGGTATGCTCCTTAGCTGATAGCGGCACCTGTTTCTTGCCGAAGAAGGCATTGGCTTTCCGGGCAGCAACTCGGTTAATAAAGTCAGCATAGTGGTTGCTAACGCTATCTGCGCCGGAATTATGCCTGGCCGCTACTCTTGTTAGGAGCATTCGAGCAAAGAGCAGATTATAGCGGGATGAATATGATATGTATAAAGACAGTACGAGAATTGAAAGCGAGGTCGGGCATTTGAAGATTTGCTAAACAAAATCTTGTAGTTGGCCAAGACGGAGTCGGGCTATTATCAATTTAAAGGGAGTCGAGATGTATAGAAAAGAAGAGGAGCTCATGAATATATATGAAGGGCTAGGCTGGAGAGGCTGGAACTGGCCCTATAGGGGATTATTCGTATGAGAGTAGGGAAGCGGACAGCCTTAAGGCAAGGGTATCCAGGGTAAGCATTGGGTAGATATATGACCACTAATACGTACAAGATACTTGTCGAGGACCTGCACGCTCAGTATTGAAGCCGCCTGATCTGGCGGGGCGCGCCAGCCAAATCTGGCGGGTAGGCCACCGCATCCTCGATTCTGTAAGTAATATTCTGGTTATCGAAATTATTGCGCTATTATAAGCGAATTATGCAAGTAATAGGAATTCTACTTAATTATCTTGTTTATAATTAATATAGATTCTGAGGTATTATTCTATAATCTGGTTGATTCTTTCTATTTATCTGTTTATTTCGGGGTGAAATGCTATAAACAGTTTGTATTTCGTGCCGAATTGCTTTATAAGTAATATCCAAAATCGTAATATGAACTTCTTATTTCTATCGGAAATAATTTCTTATAGCATCCTATAATTGCTTATAATATTTTTTAAGAACGTATATAATAGTTTTTCTGTAGTATTAGCCTCTTTATATAATAGGAAATAGCTATATTTGCTCAGTTTACAAACTACTATTAAGATGCTATCGAATGCGATCTTAATTAAGGGTTTTCGTAAGATTAGTAATTTAGTAATGAAATCTAAGCTAATAGATAACCAAATAGTATTAAGTACCGGTAGAGGTTATAATAATCCGTAAGGTTTATATCGTTCTGTCTTGTTCTTCTTGCAGCTATCGCATTTATTAATAATATGTCGTATTCTGGACTTAAGTCTTAATAGATTCCAATATCGTTAAATCCTATTAGTTATCGCTATAATTCCTTAATAGCTATAGGCTAGTGCCTTATATATCTATTTGATATATTTATCTTGTTCTTCTAGTATTATATCTTCCGGTTATCTTTCCTAGTTGCCGATCCTGAGTAACGTATTGATTTCTTATTGTTATACGAGGTTTCCGTTTTTGTCAGTATCGAAAAGGGTCCATTCTTTAACCTCTTTCTCTAGTTTGTAATCTGCTTATCTGCTAAGAGCGTCTGCCCTAATATTTTCCTTTCCTGGGGTATATATAATTTTGATATCGAACTGTAATAGGTATTCTGCCTATCTGACTTATTTTTTGTTAAATACCTTCGTTATTATAAATATTGCAAGGTTTTTATAGTCTATAAAGACCTGGATTAAGTATTTTATACCGATCAAATAGTATTCCCATTCCTGGAATGCATATACTATTGCTATAAGTTTTTAATCTAATATTGCGTATTTGAGCTTTAATTTATTAAGCTTCTTGCTAAAATTTGCAATAAGGTATAGTTTTCTTTGATTGTCTTATTGAATGAATTCTCTGCCGATAGCATATGCTAATATATCTATATTGATTTCAAATAGCCGTATTGAATCTGCTTCTTGCAATATCGGATCTTATATAATTCGTTTTTTGAGCGTATCGAATGCTTCTTGCTCTTTATTCGTCTATTTGAATTCCTTATCCTTTTTGGTTAGCTCTATTAATAGTCTGGCAATATCCGCATATCCCTTAATAAATTGTTAGTAGAAGTTAATATATCCGAAGAATAATTTGATGCCGGTAATATTTTGGGATTATAGCCAGTTCTATACAGCTTTAATCTTATCTTTTTGCATTCTGATAATGCCTGGTTCGATAGTATATCCGAAGTAGTCGACTTTTTGTATATAGAATTGGCTCTTTTTTCCGTTAATAAAGAGTTTATTATTCTTGAAAATTTTCAATACTTATCGAATATGCTGCTTATATATTTCCGGATCCTTTAAGTAAATTAGGATATTATTAAAGTAAACGATAATAAAGTAATCCAAATATTCTTATAAGATATAGTTTATATATTCCTGGAATAACGCTAGTATATTTGTAAGTCCGAATAGCATAATAAGGTATTTAAAATGGCTATAGCGTATTCTGAATGCTATTTTCCATTCGTATCCTTCTTTAATGCGGATATATGCGTATCTTTCTTATAAGTTGAGTGCTATAAACCAGTTTGCATTGCGAAATCTATTGCATAGTTCCTTGAGTAATAGTAATGGGTACCGATTCTTAATAATAATATTATTGAATTGCTTATAATTTACGCAAAATCGTAACTTGCCGTTTTTCTTTAGAACGAATAGGATCGAATATTCTGCTAATAAGTAGGATTTTCTTATAAATCCTTTCTTTAGCTATTTATCGAAGTATTCCCTAAGCGTTTCGAATTATACTTTATTTAGCCTATAAATCTTTATAAATGCTAAGTATATCTCTAGTTTAAAGGGTATTTCGTAATCGTAAAGTCTATATACTAGAAGTTTTGCATCTCTTTTAGGCATGAAAATCTCTTTGAATTTGTAGTATTTTCTGGGTATATTCTTAAATTCTGGTCGTAATCCGTCTTTAATATCCGCAATCTGTAAGAATAGGAAATATCGTTTTGCCATTCTTTTTTCGCTATTGATTTCCTTATAATTCTATAATCCATATATCGGTATTTCCGAATATTGTCCGTAATCCGGGGAGAATTGTTTATTTTCTCTTTATAATATCTCGTACTGGAATTTATATCGAGCTAACTTTCTAATTTGGCATCCGTTTATTTATTATGCCGATTTACTATTACTCTGTTTCGTAAAGTCCAATTATTATATAGTCTTTTTCTATAAGCTATTAGTCTTTGCTAATTTGGAAGTAATATAAATATTCGTTTAAAGGCTTTTGGCTAAACTTTCTTTAATAACTGAATCTCGCTTTGCGCTTTTAATTGCAATTATCTTCTGGAATATAGCATTATCTTAATAGATCTGGCCAGTAGTCTAATCGATTCGAGGGTTATGCTATTTAAGCTAAGGTAATCCTATAATCATATCGTATTTTGCTATGCCCGTAATATCGAAAGTTAAGTTTATTGTACGTTTTTGGATCAAAACGGGTAAGTAATCAGTTTCCTTATCGATTATATTTTGGTTATAAGTAACCGGTTTTCTTTTTACAGTATATAGTATATACGGATTCTTTTTCTATTTCCATATAATATATGCTTAATTAATAATTCGTAATAAAATGAAGTTTCTTTAAGCGCTATTATCCAAAAGTGCGCTATATATTTGCCTATTGAGTTGCATTAGTATTTTGATATGTTTCCAGCCTGCTATCGCTGCTAGGCTTAAGGATTTCGTAAGTCCGAATATCTGCTATCCCATTATAAGCGTTCTTCGTTTTTTAGGGCTTCTGGGGTTTATTCAGGGCTTTGAATAGCCTATTATGCTAGCTTTTTGGCTTGTTTTATACCATATATGCGCCTTAGTTATTGCTTGCTGCGATTTTCAAAATTCATCTGTTAATGCTATATATAAAGCTTTCTGTTTGCGTAAATTTCGCAATCTCTGGTTTGGCATTGCTACTATTTAATCCTTTTGTCCAGGCATTCCTATAAGAAGTTTTCGGGTAATCCTATATATACGAGCTGCTTGTATTTGCCAAGCACTACTCTGCATCGTAATTAGGTTTCTTTATATGCTTTTACGATATTCTATAGTTCTCTTATTGAGAACCAGGTATTCTGCACTTTTTCCGAGAAATGCATTTCGCAATTATTATAAACGCAAAAGGTCCATAATAGTTCGTAATATTTGAAAGAGAATAGACTAATTCTTTCGTCCTTATATTGCTAGTATTTATAGCTCTATAATTGCTAATATTTCAGTACTTTATTTAAGTTTATGCTATAAACTTAATATTCTATAGCTTCTGGAAGTATATATTCTGATAATAATTCTTTAGCATCTTTTTTATCCTTTATATCTTGAATAATAGGTTCCAAGTATTTATAAATCTGCTTATCTTGAAGCGTATTTTCGTTTTCTGAAGCAGTTAATTTATAATAGTATTATTCGAATAACTATTCTATTTTTATATCGCAATTGGCTTGCTATTATCCGGGGTAGTTATAAGTAATAAGCATTCTTTATCTTACGAGGTGGTTAATCTACTATCGTTGCGGTTCGCATCTTCTATTTCGGTTTATTGCATAAATATTATAATCAGCCCCGGGACCTATTATATGCATCCAGAGCGGGTATATGGGGTTATTTATATTCTGGATTCGCTAGGTTTTTCGTTCGATTCCTTATTTCTCGGATTTCTCTTTTTCTTCGAGATCCGCAATTATTCTTCCAAGTTCCGAATCGTTATCTGGCAAGTAATTATATTTACTGCCAATTTCTCTAAATAAATCAGTAGAGCAATCGGATATAATATCTATTTCGACGCTTCTTACTGCTAATTATTTTCTTCCTTTTAGCGCGCATAAGAACTAGTTACTTCCTTCCTTGCTTAAGAGATATACTGGGCAATAATTATTATAATAAGCAGTCCAATTAAAACTATTATATTCCTTATTCGAGTCTGGTATTTATTCTGGGGAAGTATTTCCGATATCCTAATTATCCTTGCGCTATATAGCATTAAGCTTTCGTTTTTCTAGAACGGGCTTCTAACCTTAATAGTTTTATTATAATTGCTAGCAATCCCTTGCCATATATCCTGCTTTTCCGCAATTATAGCAATTAAATATACAGGATCGTCTTTTGCCAGGGCTCCTTTATACCGCATCCAGTTCTATAAGTCTGGCATATATCGTGCCGCTATAAGCTATGCTTTATTAGTTTCTCTAGCATTACTTATAATATCGAAAGCATCCTATATTGGCCTGGAACCTTAATATAAACTATTTCTTAATACATTCTTAGCATTATTTATATAGCCGATTATCGATTTTAACTGCTATGCTAATATACTTATTAAAATTATCTGGGCAGTCTTCTTTATAAAGGTCGTTTTTTATTTCGTCTTTTAGTCCCCTATAATAGTAATCTATAAGTAATTCTTTTTCGTATTTCAAGTAAGCTATAATTTGTCTAAACTTAGCAGTATAATCCGTTATTAACCCTATCTGCCGAAATTCCTCGAGCCTTCGGATGGCGGTACGTTCCTTATCCGGGTCGCTAAAAGTTTCCTGGAGGAGTTTTTCGAAATTGGAATACTTCTTAAAGACTTCCTTAATTGTACTACTTTGATCTATACGGGCATTATTCATATAATTGCGGAAAGTAGGTTCCTACTATTAGAAGGCCATTCTTTCGAAACGATTTCCTGCAAAAATAATTTTGTCCATTTCGGTAATAAACTGGAATCGATAGTATTGGAAGTATATCTTGCACTGGGTGAAAAAAGCCTGGAATTCGCCACGTTTGCCATTATAAGGGCTTAGTTTGTCGAGTTTATAGGCCTTGGCCTGCTAAAGGGTGCTGAGGCGGGTAATCTCCGCCCTGAGTTCAATTATCTGATTGTAAAGGGTCTGATTCTGAGCTAAGAGTTCTTTATTAGTAGGGGGTACAGGTGCCTGGGGAGCTTCTCCCTGAGAAGGCCCAGCTTGCGATAAAGTAGGGGTTTGCTGAAAAGCTATCGTATTTCCGTATTGCTAAAGGTGGATAATACTGAACCAATCCTTAAGCAAGAGTTGTCAAAATATAATAGGCACTTAAATAGCACAAATACCTGGTATATCAAAAGGTTTATACTAGGCAAGAGTAGTATGCAATACAATCCACTTATATACGGAAATACAGTTCTGAAATATTCGATATTCGCTAGGTATTCACTATCCGTATTGGATACCAGTTGTAAGGAACTGATTCTTAGGCTAATATTTAGATTAATAACTGAAGAGCAATTATGAAATCTATCTGATAGTAGGAAATATCCAATCTTATATATCCAGCTCTTCAGTCCTGATTAATATGATTAGTAGTATAATCGTAATAATCAGTTTACGGTAATCAGTGCCCTGATCTTACTGATTACCTATTGCTAACCCTAACCCTGGATTATGTAATCCCGAATGTCTGGCATTCTTATATAATTGGGTTTCCTGCTTCGGATGTTGGATCCGTGCCACGTTGGTCCTGGATCCACTGATCCGGCCTGTTCCTGTGACCTGAACCGTTCTTAGTTCATAACAGTATTGCTGAAAGTGAATAATATTAAACCAATCCTTAAGCAAGAGTTATCAAAATATAATAAACTTATAAATAGCACAAATATTTAATACATTAAAGGTTTATGCTAAGCAAGGATAGTATGCAGTATAATTTACCTGTATACGGAAATACAGTTCTGAAATATTCAATATTCGCTAAATATTCACTATCCGTATTAAATATTAATTTATAATAGAATTAATACTTAAATTGACAACTGAAGAGCAATTATGAAATCTATCTGACAGTAAGAGATATTTAATCTTATATATCCAACTCTTTAATCCTGGATTATTTGAATTATCTAATGATTCTGGTAATTCTTGACTCTATTAAATCATTCCCTGATTCCTATAATTGACCCTAACCCTCTGATTACGTAATTCTGAATACCTTGTATTCTTATATAAGGGTACTCCTAGCCTCGGATGTTGGATCCGGGCCACGTTGGTCCTGGATCCACAGATCCGGCCTGTTCCTATAACCTGAACCGTTCGTTGGTTCATAACATATAATCTCAAATATTTACCTTTCTTATATAAGAGAGCCTTTCTTATTTCGGATATTGGATCCGGGCCACGTTAATCCTAGATTTACAAATCCGGCCTGTTCTTGCAACCTGAACCGTTCGTTAATTCATAACATGCGCCTTTAGAATACGCGTGACTTTACGACGCTTAGCTTTAAAGGATTCCATACGACGCCAATACGCGTTACTATGCGTACGGCTAAAAGTGGGTTGCCGGAAAGAGCGTTACGGCCCCGCCCCCTTGCAGACCATTCGTACATTAGCGGTATACTACCGGTTTATGCCCGTCTAGCTCTATAAGCTAAGCAAGGATCTTTTCAGACTACCCAATAATCAGGGTTAGGGTCGGCTGCCCCAGCCACGACTTATTATCGTAACATATAGTAAATAGCCAGATTCGACTCGTGCCCAATGTCGCGCTGATTAGCTCGGGCCCATCCTGCTCGACCATTACGAAATAAAGACAATCATGTACCGGCTCAGCCACGTTTCGTTGCGACAAGCTCATATCGACTAGCCTGGGTCCATACGTCGAAAAGTTAGACATTGTGCGTGGGTAGATAAATAGCAGCGATGGCCGTCAACCTCTTATTGCTAGCCCCAAGATCAAAACTCCTCCCTCCCGCTCGACTTACATACTCCCTGCGGTGCCTACGTCGGTCTTGAGGAGTGACAGCCCCGCTTGACCAGACCCGAGATGGATTTCATGCGCGATGGCCTTGCCAAGGCTTTGTCCTTCTTCAGCAGCCGGATCTTCGACACCGGGCTGAAGAGCAAAATTCACTGCATTCAGATGGGTCTAGTCGTGCTCATGATCAGTCTTACCGGTGCCCGCATAGGCCTCAAGCCAAAGTCAACGCCCATAAGCAGGGCGGACACGCTGGGCATAGTGATGGTACGTCGTCCTGTTAACAATATTCTAGGCTCTCCACTAGGATGCCCTGCGTAGGAATTTACTAACCGTGAAGATTTGGCGTGCGCTTGCAGGGCATTAAGACACTGATTGTGATATCCTATCAACTTACATCAACCCACCTTGGGAAGTACCGACGCTGGCGGAATCTCAAGGTCTACCAGATTTTGAACATCATGGAGATCCTGTTCTGGTTTGTCGTCGTCATTGTCACCTTTATGGGAATATCACAATATTGCCAGGGCGCATATTGTGGCATGAGTTACTTGGTTGCACTGACTGCTATGGTCATGACGTACGTACTGATACTTTTCCGCCCTCCCCTCACACAGCAGAAGGATGGCATCTGATCCCTCCAAAGTACATTAGCGTTCCAGATGGCGGTCATCACGACTCGTCTCAGGCGCGAGTCGAACTACGCCTGCCGAACACCCGCTTTACATGGTAACCGGAGGATGGAGGGGGAGAAAACTGTGAATATGGCCGTGCATGAGGCTTGAGCCGGTCCTTTCCTATTCACGTTAGATTTCCAATACCCTCGCGGCCCGGCTGAGGTAACCAAGCACAATTTTCCAAGGGACACTCTGATCTGATTAGAGTGAACAGCTCATTGGATGGCGGGCGTCCATCCCAATAAGCTACGGAAGCAGCGCGTGTATATAGAGAGTAGTTTGAATATATAGAAGGTAAATACATGATCTGTATGGAAAGCATAGAAGCAGCATGTAAGACCCAGCGATAAAATCTCAACCCGCCTGGGGAACCAACTCGGCCACCGCCACAACAAGAAATTGCCTGGGGCACTCTCCTAAACAAATACAATCACAATAAGCTACATGAGCATCCCGCCCATGACACACGTTATTCGCACATGGTAGCAGATAGCCGTCCTGGTCCATATTACAGCGATTGCACCGAAGGTGTCGCAGATGAAGAATGGAGGTCGAGGCTGAGTAGATCATGACAAGAATGCTCTGCTACGGAATATGACTCAAATATCGACGCGGCTGCGATTATGTCCCTGAAAATTAGGAGACAAGACGGAAATGCCAAGAGCTAGAAGACCAGGTCACTGACAATGGCATTCAGACCTGTCCTAATCTCAATGCGAACCCGCCCGAAATTACAATGCCGACGACGTTGGCAATAAAGGAGACATCGAAAGTAGTGTTCAAACTTCCTTGCGAATGCCAAGGCATTTTGGACGTCGGAGCCTTCTGTCATATTGACCACGTATTGGGGACAGAAACCAATCGAACAGCCATTCCGCCCTGCATTGGGATTGCCTGTGACGCTAGTTCCTTTTGGGTATATTGAGTTGCAGCTGCTGTTCATGTATTTGGCATCAATACTCACAGGGTTATCCGCATGCCAAGCAGACAGGGTCCAGTTGGATATGACCGCCTGGCATGCCACAGGATCTTAATCCTGCTATGAGGAATAACACACAGATCCAGGAGGGACACCGAGGAGAAGGCGACCAGAGATGGTGTGGTTCAGAGTGTCCCACTGACTGATGTTTGGCCAGCTTGGCTCACCTGGAAGCTGTAATCTTCAGTAAGCTCAGAGCAATCGAGGTGTGGGGAAAGGCAGGTCTGACACATTTACAGCTATTCCCGAAAGCTGAGCCAGCTAAATACAGCATCAAAGGACTAAGGTATTGAGGGCGCATCGTGAGAACGTTATGATAACTCGTGGAGAGTACGGACACATTAGCTGAAAGAGCCTTGGCAATGGGCTGAGGCTACAGTGTTTGTAAATAGGTCTTGAGTTGATCTCACCATGTGCCAAAGCTCCACAACAAACAGAGTTCGTGCAGGGAATGATAGCAGCTTACTTTAATACGGCGAAATGGAAGAATTTCGAGGCTTCTCGTCGAGAGCGAAAGCTTTTCCCCGCTAAGGCTCGGTGGCATGCTGCGGAGGGCAGCTGCGTAAAGCTCAAGTTACTAATAGCGGGCAGTCTTCCAGCTTCGTATTTCGTATTCCCTCGTATCCGTGTCCCCTCGCATAACATCCCTGTTGTCTAGCGTGCAGGTCGGCAGAGCAGGCGACGTCTACGGTTCTCCAACATGAGGAAATGATAGAATATTTGTACACACCACCCTCTAAAATAATGAATTGGTAAGGATTCATTACAGGCTCCACTGGACCGGCATCGACTCGAAGCATTGTCAAGCTGGGCACAGTCAGCCATGATTGAGGCGCTGAATATGACCAGATAGAGGTCACTTCTTGGGTATAATACGTAGTCTGCTTACAATTGGAGATCCCCACAGTTTCGATTTGTCGAGAGAACGATTGAGACATCCTGTAGAGAACTCCTGTAAATGATATTTTCTCTAGGCTACTTTAGTAATTAAAAGTTATAGAGAACGAACACATCTTAATTTCGGGATCAAATTTGTAAGTAGGTAGACCAATCCTAGTAGCGCCTATTTATCGTTCTTGGACACTCAGCTCTGAAATCCTGGCACGAAAGCTTTGTACGACCTGCTCCGCATCGACTTCCATATCCTGAAGCCGAGATACCCGATATGCACCTTCCTGTTGCGACGCCTCCCGTATCGATTGCTGCGTTTTGTTTTTCGCCGCCGCCGCCGTTATAGTCTTCATAAGACCCTGGCCAGTGTATGCAACCAGACCAAGAACCCCTAGGCATCTAGTTAGCCAAATATGCAGCGAAATGAAGAGGCCACTGCTCTTCTCTTGGTTCCAGTGCCAAGGATAGAATACCTGCTGATACCCCCGTGGTCATATTGACAACACCTTTGCCTATACCCTTCACTGCACCCAACGCGCCGTCTTTTTGGCCGCCTTTGACCGGCTCCTCAATGAGGCCTATGAACCCCTTTCCCACCCCGTGGCTGAAGTTTTTGCCTGCTACGACGGCACCGCTCTTCCAATCCTTGACCTGGCCGTGGTCGCGAACTTCGCCACCGTATATTTTTGGCACAGCCCGAAGTCCCTCTGTAGCAGCCAATGGCATATCCACAAGCATACCCTTGGAGAAATGATGAAAGAATCCCCCAACTCCCCTCGCTGAGCCCTTGATGGCCTGGGTGAAGAGGGCGGGTTTCTTGCTATTGGCGGTGGTAGATGAATGCTGCTTACTGCTAAAGCTTGCATTGTCGGTTACAGACAAGCGGGACATCGTCGTCTCCAGTGAGGCGATATCAAAAGTCATACTCTGCGTCTTTCGTAACTTAGCGGCAGAGTGGATTGCCTGCGCTGGCTTGACGATGATATCTGCCGCCGATGTAACCATGCCTAGACCCGTGTTCGTTAGAGAGGATGCGGTAGCCGAGACAGGATCCCAGCGATTATTAATGATATTGATCGGCTTGGGCTCATATTTCTGCAAAGAACTCCATTTGACGATGGAACGTTGAGTCAATATCTCTGCAGCAGTCTTGGAGAGCTTAAGCTGTGCCCTGCCCTTCTTGTACTCCCAGCTTGCTGCCTGGTTAGGGATTAGGTCGCAACGTAAATCATCCATGGGCAGGTTGGCGTGGAATGAGTCGACCGCATCCTCGACGCCAGACTCTGTCTTCATACAGGTAGCTAGAGAGCTGACAGCTGTATTTACCTGCTGCGACAAGCAGAATTGGATAGCTTGCGCTAGGTTCTGACTGTTGAGTCTTTTCTGGGGAATAGGATCCGGTCCGGCACCGGCAGCCGCAACCATCTGACCCCAGAAGAGTTGACTGTGCAATGGACTATCAGCGGGAGCTATATTATGCAGTAACTATGAAAGGAGGGTCATCTTACTCCCCAAAAAAGGGCACAATGACTGTTGGCCTTTCGTGGAGCAGGCCACAGGCTGTAGTGCCTGCACCGCCATGATGGATAACAGCTGACACAGATTTGAAGAGCCACTCATGCGGACAGTCGCCGATGTATAAGATTTTGGAGTCAGATACTTCTTTTGAACCCAGATTACTCCAGCCTTTCGAGATGATCGCCCGCACGCCTGCATGTCGTATTGCTTCAATCAAGATTTGAGTAAGTCTGTCAGGATCATCGATGACAATGCTGCCGAAGCCGATATAAATGGGGGCTGGACCGCTAGCAAGGAATTTCTCGAGCTCGGAATCTGGGGTATACTGGGGTTCATCACGGAAAAAGAAGCCGCACACGTCTGTAAAGTGTTAGAAGACGCCGGCACGCTCATTGATGCAAATCTTGCCGAGTTACTCACCGATCCATTTCGGCCAGTCCTGTGGTCTGGGAACAAAGGCACCAGACCAGCAGTACGTAAAGGGAATTTGAAGAGTCTCCGCAAGCCTGGGGCCCACAGAGCGAGGAACAACATCCAAGTCAAGACTTATTCTCCACTCATTGATAATATCTCCTAAGCTGTGAATCTTGTTAGCATCCATAGAATTCATATTCAACGAAGACTTGTTCCCGTAACGCACCCCTGCCACGTCATCCACTCCACCGCAGTATAAGAGATGTGGTTTGCTAAGGGGATAGGCACCCCAGAGTCTTTGAAGTTTAGGTTTACCAGCGGGTGCGGGAACGCCCTGGTGCTTGACCACGGCATCGTGAACATCAGGTGCAAAGGCACACCAAGGGTCTCTGCGCAGTGTATATGCGCGAAGCTCGGTGGGTTTGCGATAATAGCCTCGGCAACAAATGGCCTCCCCGAAACGAGATCCGGCATGATACACGACTGCCAGCAGCCGACCAATATCTCGGCTATCATCCTTCGCTTCTTCTGGATATCGCCGGCCTGAAGGCTTTTCATACTTGGCATCAGTCCCGGATTCTTGACCATATATGCCATCAAGTCGACAGGGTCTCCACCGATAGGATAAAATTCGAGGCCGGAGTCACGGACAAAGTCGCTGAAGCAATTATGCGTGGCAAGCCGGACCCGGTGGCCGTGGCGACGGAGCTCCGTGCCGAGGGCGACAAAGGGCTGGACATCGCCACGGCTGCCGACGACCTGGATGACGACGTTGAGCCCAAGGTTCACGGGTGGGCGTTTGGAGTAGCGTGGAGGTTCTTCAACGACGCCAGAGAGCAGATGTCGGCTCTTGAGCGCGCCGGAGCGATAGCTCTTGCTGAGGGTGCGGAAGAGCCTCGAATTGGTGTTGATCTCAATCCGACCATCATCTATAAGAGGCCGTTGGCGATTGAAGCTTATAGGAGGGGGGCCAAACTTTGGTGAGGGGAGGGTGCTATATCAGACCTGTTTGCGGCGGCCCCTCGTCGTGCAGTGATGCAGTCTCTAGAAAATCTTCATATGTTGGGTGCGATTCCTCGCGGCTCGGCCGGCTGTGCTGGCCCGGGTCGCAATGGGTGTTGGCTTTCGACGTCATTATCTGCAAAGGACGACGTCGCGTGATAGAGTTAGCGACTGGCAGTCGAGGCCTGGCTGAGAAAATATGAAGGGCTGAATAGACGAATTTATATCGCCACCTGCTTGGTCTAGATGGCTACGAAACAACGTGGGAAAAGTCACTCTAGATAAGCTCAGGGTTACAGGCCCAGCTCGACCTGGTCCAGGAAAAGCCAATTTCGGCACAGCCTGGCGGGACTCGAGACCCATATCGTTAGTCTCCCTAGCGGCAGGCGGGTCTCCGCTTCGGCATATCCACTGCATTTTTCTCCGCAGGGACCGCCTGTGAACTAGCAAAAGCTTTTTAAGCTGTACATTCAGGGCCTGGCGATTCCTTCACATGCCTTTTCGTATTTTTTAAGATGGTCTGAATCAGAACCTGTGCAAATGTAACAACGACCCTGCGCAAGAGCCGTGTCGTATTTGCAAAGAGTCTGGATAAGTTCTGCATTAGCAGCTACCGAAAAAATTGAATGACTCGAATTAGTGGCATAGCCACCCAGGCGATGTGTTATGATTGTGCAACGACCACATAGTACTGTGTCCCTATTGCAATATGTGGGTGAAACCGTCCCTTGCCAGCCAACCGCTCTAGAGAGCAGCGGTCCGCATAAGTCAAGTCAAGGCAAGCGGTGGCCCGCCACTTGACTTGCTAATAATTTTGCCCGCTTGATTGTCTTCCACGATCTTCCGTTTATATTAATTGTTTACTTATTGATTTTTCCTGATTAGGAAGGTGTGATATATGCCTGGAATTATTTCTACAAAAAACCTTTCCTCTTTATTTCCACTACTGGTCCAGCTATATATTTGTTCCTTAATCAATCTTTCAAGCATTATAGTAATTCGAGAATAGTGCTCTTTTGCTATAAACTAATAGATAGGTAGGGTATTAGAACAGGCCAGCTTAATAGAGCACAGAACATATGGACTTGGATTAAATGTCTAAGACTAAGGACCTGCTTATATAAGTAAGAGTTAAAATAGCTAATTAGAAGAGCTTATAGTTGCTTACTAAGGCCTAGCGAGCTCTAGTAAGCCTTAGAGCAAGAATAATTTAAGATTAAAAAGCTAGATATATAAGGACAGGATTCGAAACTCCAGATAGTATATCCTTGGCGATCACCGTGACATTCTTGTGATCTCACGAGACCTTACCATTCGGGAGGAGGAAATCTGGTTCTCCCGCTTCCTGATCTGCGTAGCAGGTTTCTTCCGCTACGGAGCATTCGGAGCCGGATTCATCATCACTGCCGACCTGCGAGCCCAGCTCCAGGAGGCCGATAGCCTGGGCTTGGACCGATTGATTGTGCTTGCTCCGCCTTCTCTTTTAATTAAACATCCGCGCTCGTCTTAACGTACTCAAACCAGTTCAACTCGGGCTCCCGAGCCCGGAAGCGGATCATCTGCTTTGGATGGGGCAGTGGCGATATCCCAGCAGGAGCATCCGGCAGCGGCTTATCCTGACCCTTCGGCAGGGAGAGGTCGTAGTGGAAGAGGAAGTACATAAAGATCAACTTAATCTCATTGATGGCAAAAAACCTCCCTGGGCAGGCGTGCTGTCCATGCCCAAAGAAGATGAACTCCGGACCCGTCGTAACCGCTTGGTACTTGTTTTCGGCGCCTGGGGCTTCACGGAGGCGCAGAAAACGATATCCATCGAACTTTTCAGGCTCCTTATAAATCGTGCCGTCCATCATAGGAACCGGAGCGACTGCGACATAGCTACCATTAGGCACGATTGTGCCATCGGAGAGCTTGATATCGGCCGTGGCGAGGCGTCGCATATTGGCTGTAAGGTACATATGTAAATTTTCTTGATCAGATTGGAGAGACAGTTCAAACCCTCGCTCTTGAAACTTACCGAATGCAGCAGCGTGTATCCTTGTGCTCTCTTTGATGAAGCTGTCCATCTTCCTCAACTTGAAAAGCACTGACTTGTCCAGCGTTCCTGTCTCTTTCAACACATCCACGCACTCCTCTCGTAGGTCTTGCGCGTACTCTGGGTGTTGCACTAAGTCCATAAGAAGCCAGGTTGTACTCCGCGCGGTGGTATGAATGGACGCCATAGCGAGTGTGATCTCGCCGACGGCGATATCGAAGCCAGCAGACTTCTTCCCGGCTGCCTGCTTGGAAGCCACGAACCAGTCCACGCTGTCCAACACGCGGCGCCTCGGTGCTCCTTGCACTTTCATCTCTTCAACCCGGCGCTTGACTTCCGGGTGGACCAGAGCGCGTGCTTGCTTAATATCCTCGCGAAGGACACGGCACTCGGGCAAGAACCAGTGCAGGACGGGCCGCAAAAGGGGAGGAATTTCGTTAAGCCGCCGCACTGCAGCGACCGCGTGCTGTGTGTAGTCAATAGTGATGCTCTGCCACTCCTGATTGTTCATGAAGTCCGGCCCTAAAAAGATGAGAGAGGTGAGCCGGGAGACAGTCTTCATTATACTGTCCACCGTATTGGTCTCACGCCAGTCCTTAGCATTGCCAAAGACACGGCTGAAGCTATTCGGGATCTCAGCCGCAATGGGCCCGATGGTGAGGCCTGTAACAACGCGAGAGGTGGAATTCGTCAGCGCATCCTAAGCGTGCCGAAGGTGTGCAGGGTTACCTACCAATGACTTGCGCGAGCTCTTTCCGGACGACATGCTGGACAATTTCGCCATTGAAGCCAGCAGCGAATGCTTCAAAGCCGGGATATGTCGAATAAAAATCCTTTTGGGTAGCTGTCGTAAGCGCCTGGCCGACCACGCTCGCCAGTGGCGACTCCTGGAGCGTAGCTTACCTTAATAATAAAGCCCGCGAAGTTAAGATTGGAATTGCTCTTAATGTCGTCGATATACTTAGGCGGCAACAAAACTTTCGAGCCTGACTGAGAGAAGTCATTGATCCGGAAAATCTGACCTTTGAACTGAGGTGAAAAGTCCTGTCAGCTCAGGGCTCCGTCGCCTATATTTCCAGACAGGTGTAGCAACAGGCTTGTACAAGATCTTACCTTCTCGGCACCGTCTTTGATGATCCGCTCCGCGTTTTGAAGGAAGTCACTTTGGGCATTGAGACTCAAGCCGGCATTCGCAATGGGGAACTTCCTTTGCATCCATGTGATTCGCAGCCAGCCGATCCACTCGTTGGCCAGCAAGGGGACTAGCACTAGCACCACAACCACGAATGCCTTGACGTGCCATTCAGAAGTCTTGACGATGTCCAATATTGTCGCATCCATTGTGTTGAGATATTAGTGTTCTCTGTTCTCGCTGCCCTCCACTTGGGTGTTGTTGGAGCTGAGTCGGCAATATTCGAATTCTTAGTCTCAGGGTGGCTTTGGTGTGTGCAGGACAGAGAGATGTTAAGCATTTACTGCTCGTTGGACAATACGCAATAATGTACGGTCGAGGGGCGCAAAGTATTTAAATCAGACCGGCGGGCTCTAGAACGGGCCCGAGAGGAACCCTGATTGGCCCGTTCGGCAATTAAATAAAACAAAGAAGCCGAAAATAATGAATTTGAGGCGCTGAGTCGAAGACTATTCGCTATCATAATGCAGAATGTCAAACTCACATCGGATGTTTGCACTCCGTGAAAGCCGTGGCGGCAAGCTCGGCGCCGAATCCAGCGCCGAAATAATGCTAACACGGATGTCTCTACCAAAAAATATTGTTTTTAAGCGAGCATACTATCTACTTTTGTATTAGTCTACACTGTAAGTCAAATCCCCTCAGCTACCCTCGATATACTCGTTGCCATCATTGAAACGAATTATCTGCTCGGCATGCCATAGGATCCTTTCACTGAATTAATGTATTCCATCCATCTCAAAGCTATCCCAGCATTTTTTTTAAAGAACTTTTAGCCTTCATTTAATAGCGATCCAACTATTTGTCATACATTTTCTTTTATGTAATGAGCTCTGCAATAACACAAGTATCGAATATGTCAAAGGTATTCGAATGGGAAATGCCTCTATTGCCTGGCTGCGCTGAGGGGGGAGGAAAAGGGAGAGGGCTAGGGGCCTGGCTGAGGCTCTCTCTCCCTCCCTCTCTCTCTCTCTCTAGGGCGGCTGGCTGGCAAGGGAGGGTGAGACCTTCGCTTTCCCACAGTTTCTGTTGGGTAAGAGTCATATCTGCTATATATAGAAATATACCAATAATCAACCGAGTGCAAGTGTTCATCCGCTTTTGAGTTATCAGTATGGTGAAACTGATACTTAGGTTGAAGACCGAAGGGCTATAAGGGGATCTATCTGGTTGTCCAAAGTCCATCCTTATATACCCTGCTTTTCAATCCTGGTCACCTCTAGCTTGCCGATTCGATCACCCTGATCACCGTGATTCGAAAATTCCGACCACTGCCATCACTGTGACCATAGTGGTCCCTCAATCCACAATTAGGTGATCTGTTCCAAGCATGAAAATGCTTTTTTTGCTGCAAATGTTAGATCCGAGCCAACCTACTCCTATCTCCACTTGAAACGGCCTATTCCTGTGACCATTGTTACGATATAAAGAGTTAGAACAGTATAATGCATTAGTGATCACTTTTGGAACACTATCATAGTATCAACTGAGAGGAGAAAGGGATCAAGGTAGAAACTGAATGATCAATTTCAAGACAACAACGCTTTCTCTGTGCTCCTCAAATTCTAACAATTATTACAGGGCTGATACCATGTTGCGATGCCCTCCACTGTAGAATTCAGAGTGCCATTTGCCGTGAAGAAATTATACAGTGCGTCGATTCCAACATGAAAGCCTTCATCACTGGAAAGCTTGTATCCTGTTCCGTCTGGACCTGTGGAGGTGACATTGGAGAACCAATCCAGAGTATTATAAGTCACGTTGAGCTGACTTATAGTTGCGTTCTCAAAGCCGGAAACGATGTTGCTCCCGTCGTCACTGAAATCATAGTAAGTTATAGCAACAGCCTTCACAGAAGAGTTTGTGACAGGATCCCAGACGATCGATACATTCGCATACCCGCTTTCGGCACCGTATAGGGTATACTCTCCCGCAGGCACTATAGGCAGATCTGGGATGATCATCCCAGCAGTGTACCTCAGGCCCCAAGGAATATTGTCTGAGATCTCAAGTTCGGATGGATCGGGGATGGCGAGAGCTGTGCGATTCACGAGCCTTGCCACCATTACGCGAGACGCTCGGCCATCAGGGTATGGGGAGACTTCGCAGGGAAGCGGGTTGACTCCCCCACAAGCGGGAGGCACAGCGAGCCACTGGTAATACGATACCTTGGTCCCATCAAGGCTCCAACGCGGATCCGCACCAGCGTTCCAATTTGGATCGTTGATAGCGCCAGCGCTACCATTGCCACCGGCATTAATCTTCTGCCCAAAGTAGGTGCCACGATCTCCATCATGATCGAGCAGATACGGCTCGAAGAAGCGTCTGTTTCCGTTGTTTCGAACTGAAGAGACGATTGTAGTGGTGAGGATGTCTATCACTGGCGGGATCGTGCGCACCGCTGATAAAAACATCATCCTCTCAGAGCCGCGAGTATCAAGTACAACTTGCCACGCATCATCTGGCGACACGGTGATAGGGTCGGCATACTCAGGATGGGCGGTGATACGCCGAACAGAGCCGGTGGCAAGCTCAACGGCGAAAAGGTCGATATTGCATGACTCCCAAGGATAGCCGACGTATGTGACCTCTTTGCCCGTCCCGGTCCATCCGCGAAGCTCGCCGACTGAGATAGCGGATCGATTGATGATAAGCTCGCTGTCATCTTCTGAAACTGAAATGGGCTGCGGAAGTAAGGGATTGCTGAGAATGGTGACATTGACCAGATCATATCTTGATGCTGTCGAGTTGAACTGTAGCCGGGCTACCCCATTTATCTCTCCGAGTCCTCCCGCGGCTGTTTCGGTGAAGCTGTTGAAGGAGACATGAGTATTGTCTGGGTGTAGTCGCATTTCTCGAAGACCCATCCCATCTGTGGTGTTATCATCGAGGAAAAGGGGGTAGATATGTGTGATGTTGGGAGTGCAGCTCTCGCTTGCGAGCATTTCTGAGCCGCAGGTAATGATATTGACCCCAGACAAAGCGCGTGCCCCATCGAAAAACATTTGCGGGTATGCCGACAGGTCTCCTGTCACGCCGACCGAGTTGTTTGCAGACACCCCGCAGGTAATACACTTCCATCCATCGCCGTTTGGAAAGGATGTTCCGTCCGCTTTCAGTAGAATGACCTGTGTGCCCGTGTAGATGCTGGCAGTATCTGGCGAAACTGGAGCACCGACGAAGGTTACTGTAGCCACAACATGAAGACCATCAGAACTGAAGTCGCCGCTCTGCGTACCAGTGGGTAAGATACATCCTGTGCCGTGAGGGTTTATGTCCAGGGTACAAGCTCCCACACTAGTATTGGCTAGAGCGGGGGGCAAAAGCAGTTCGATAACTTCAATAGGCTCTGGCGCTGGCGGGGGAACAGTGGTGGCTTCCGAGGGCCGCATAAACGTCCTCTGAGCAAAGCCACCCATAGCGAGGTAGGGAAGCATCCCTAGAAAACACTGAATGAGATTCGTCGAGTTGCGCATCTTGGCGAGGTTCTCGTACCAAAGGGAAAAGTTCCAGTACTAAAAGAACTCAAAAGGAAAATGTCCGGAGAAATCAAAAAATTGATTGCAACAAAAGACTCGTAGATGAGTTCAGAAGGAGAAGACTGCCCTTATTTTATCTACGTCTCGGGCATAGCAACTTCTGCGACTTGTTCATAATCTATTCTCAATACACCCTCCATATTCAGACTAGTCATTGCCCATGGAAACCGTTAAGCCAGTAACCATTTCCTATGATTGTAAGTGGGTCTTGGCGCAAAGATACTTCTCTGAAGATTCATGTGATAGGTGATGGACAATGTGGATAGATTGAATGGCCGCAGGAACCTTGGAAGACATCGGCCTCTTGTCATAGTAGTATGATTCATCACATTGCAGACCCACCTCGGCGGACCACAGTGGTCTCCTTGGTTCCTGGAGGCTCGTTCCACTCTCGTATTCGAAGCCGAGCTTATACGATATGGCTATCAAGGACTACGGGACGCGAGTCGGCTTTCTTCCCCACGCACTATTGCACCGACAATATTTATGCTCGTCAGGCGTCGCTCACATCAGGCCAGTACCGTGTTCAGCAGGTACTCGGCCGGGGACCCAAGATGGTAAGTCAAGGAGTGTGTTGAAATGCCCGAGTAGGGACGCAAAGAAAGGCATTTGCCACACTTTTCGTAGAACTAAACGTACAATTAGTTCTAACTCAAAATATAAAATTGCCTTGTTGATTCCCAGTCATCCCTCCAGCTATATGATATTACTATCGCTGACTCGTCAGATCCCTAGAGCTCTACAACCTTACGATCAACCTTGATCCGCTACATTTATCACTCCTTTACTTGAAAATCGGTTTCGCGTATTCGGCTAGATGAATACGCGTATTGCGGTATGCATGGGCGGGTAGCATAATGCCACTGTTGCACGCATGGTCATATGCATGCGAGCCGAACGGGAAGCAAGAAAAAGACCGCCGAACGGGAGAAAAGGCGGCAACTAAAGTGGCCCGCCGGGCACACCCAAATTTCATGGCCCTGCGGTATGTCAAATTGTGCATGTGCTATATGGGACCCCGGTGGTACGTGAGTGGACTCTTTGCTGATCAACTACTTCACAGTCCACAGTCCGTCGGGCTAGACAATGCCGAGAAATGGTCATAGATGCCGAAGAACCAGACTGAATGCTCCCTGAGAAGACGGTTATTTGAGTCCTCGCCAAATATGGAAGGTAATTAACGTTTGTACGACAATTTCTAGCCGTTTTTTACAAAGTAGAACGCGGCGACTGCTTCCTACCGCCTCTTCACCATGTCGGCTCCCAACTCTATTTAGTAGGACTTCATATAATTCTCTTCCTCATTCTTGGTTGACACCACCCTGGACTTTTACAAAGACGGCGCCATACCAGAAGGCATACAGAAGACACTTCACACCCGGGTAAATATGAGGTTCTCCAGCTTGCTATCCTGCTCCTTCCTAGCAACCGAGGTGTCAACCCTGGATGGGCTAAAATATAGAGATACTGCTGGTAACGTCGCCTGTTTCTGCCCCTTGCGATCCTTTCTACGAATGGTGACAAATGGTGGATGCGCTAACTAATTTATTGTAGCTGCCGCGTCGAGGGACTGGGATACCGCCCTAACTCTAGCAAATGATTTCATTGCGCAGCTTAACCTCACCGAGAAGGCGTCTATGGTCACCGGATCTGCATTGAACGGTGACATTGCGTGTATTGGCAACATTGTCGCCATTCCTCGCCTCAACTTTTCGGGCCTCTGCTTAGCAGATGGCCCCGCTGGCATCAATCGGAATGATCTTGTTAGCGTCTTTCCGCCTGGCTTTACGGTGGCAGCCAGCTGGGACAAGTCGTTGATGTACCAACGAGGGGTGGCTCTTGCGGAAGAGTTCAAGGCCAAAGGAGCCCACGTTGCACTTGGGTAGGCATCCTCGCTAAGTTTCCCTGGCTTTATTGGTGAGACAAAGTATGTTAATCATTTTCAAAGACCCGTAGCTGGTCCTCTTGGTCGCCATCCGCTGGGAGGCCGAAATTGGGAAGGGTTCTCCCCAGATCCGTACCTCACCGGCAAGGCTATGGAAGCCACAATTCACGGGATTCAAGATACTGGCGTCCAGGCTTGCGCCAAGCACTTTATTGGAAACGAGCAGGAAACCCAGCGATCATCTACCGTGTCCCCTCTGGGTATAACTATCGAAGGCATCTCCTCGAATATCTACGACCGAACGCTCCGTGAGCTCTATCTCTGGCCTTTTGCAGATGCTGTTAGAGCAGGCAGTTCGTCCTTTATGTGCAGCTACAATCGACTGAACGAGACATACACATGCGAAAATTCACCGCTATTGAACGACATTTTGAAAACAGAGCTAGGCTTCCGGGGCTATGTGATGTCGGATTTCTTCGCAACGCACTCTGGCGCGAAATCCATCAATGCCGGACTGGATATGAACATGCCTGGGCCTATTGACGAAGCCACGGAGCAGGCTGGCCTAACCGCGAGCTATTTCGGCGGAAATATCACGACCTATATCCAGAATGCAACAATCTCGGAAGCCAGGTTGGATGACATGATCCGGCGAATCATGGCGCAATACTATCTCCTTGGGCAAGACCAGAACTATCCCAGCGTCGACCCGGCAACTACAGCTGTTCTTGCTGTCAATGAAGGACTTCCCTTATCGTATTTAGGGCTAACCTCGGCGCCACCAGCTCGCGATGTGCGCGGTAATCACTCTACTTTCATCCGAAAGGCGGGCGCCGACGGGATTGTGCTTTTGAAGAACAATGGAACGCTTCCCTTAAAAACACCGACGAGTATAGGGGTTTTTGGAAATGGTGCTGCTGATTTATGTGATGGCCTCACTCAAATATATCCCGAATCGACATGGGGTTTCGACTGCGGCACTCTTGACATCGGCGGTGGCTCTGGGACCGTCCGTCATACCACTATCACCCCACCTCTCGAAGCGATCAAGGCTAAAGCCAAGAATATCGGCGCTCGTGTTGAATATATCTTGGACAATACCTTGTTGGCAAATGGCGAGTTCGAGTCGATTTATCCTACTATGGACGTCTGTCTTGTATTTCTCAAGACATATGTGCAGGAAGGATATGATCGCTTGTCCTTTGAGGCCGACTGGAACTCTACTTCCGTTGTGGAAGGGGTAGCAGGAGTCTGCGACAATATCGTAGTGATCACCCAGTCAGGTGGTACAAATACGATGCATTGGGCTTCACTGCCAAATGTCAAAGCTATTTTGGCAGCGCATTTTAGCGGAGAGGAGGTTGGGAACTCAATCGTCGACGTACTCTGGGGCGATGTAAACCCCAGCGGGAGACTCCCCTACACCATTCCAGTCAAGGCTGAAGACTATAACATTCCAATCGTCAACGTTACGGATGTGAGCAACCCTAATGGCTGGCAGTCAAATTTCACAGAAGGCTTATTGATCGACTACCATCATTTTGACGCCCATAATATAACGCCGTTATATGAATTCGGGTACGGCCTCAGCTATACTACGTTTGACATTGTGAGCGACCTCCAGCTCTACGCAGTTGCACAGAACCTTACAGAAACACCGGCTGGATCTCCGATCGTGCCCGGCGGTAAAGCAGACCTCTACAGCCATGTGTTAAACGCCTCTATCTCAATCAGCAACACGGGTCAAGTCGCCGGATCTGCGGTCCCTCAGCTGTACGTATCTCTTACAGGATGCCCATCAGTACCACCTGGGACACCTCCAACAGTCCTTCGTGGTTTCGAGAAGGTATATCTTCAGCCGAACGAGACCGCGAAGGTGGAGTTCGAGATCTTCCGCCGTGACGTTAGCTATTGGGACACCTTATCACAGGAGTGGCAAATTCCACCATGCGCGATCCAATTTCTTAGTGGTTTTAGCTCTCGCCAGCTGCCCACGAAGGCGGAGATTACGTTGTTGTAATGATGCAACGACCATACGCAACTCCTAGGTCTCTAAGACATTTTTTAGTACTTCAATTGAAGGTTCTTATTGTAGTCTGATGTCTTCATGTAACGAGATCACACCAAAAGCTGAAGTCTTGGTGTACCTGTGACTTAGCAGGTTGATGTGAACAAGAGTGACAGAGGAGATTACCTGTCCGTCGGCCAGTGGTTGTCCACCGGCAGCATCTGATGCAAGCTGGGGATAAAAGGCTTTTCATTTCTAGATAAGTAAACGGTAGGAGGCAAAGATGTTTGAGATTTAAGAGTGCCGATCACGATAAATGCTCGAATTGAAGGCTTTTTTCCTATTGCAACATATAGAGTATTGATATTTCTCAGCAGCCTAGCTAGCAGTATAATGAATCTCTTGTGTCTATGGGATCATCAAGAATAGGCATTGAATGGCACTAAAAAAGGGCCTGCTATGGTATTGACCATGACTGTACCATCAGTACGACCACTGCAAAATTATGACCTTAGCGAACTGCCAGACGGAGGCTGCCACTAAAAGTTCCATTGATTTTTGCGGCCACGGAATTCCTAGTGATGCCATCGTGGCTCTTGGTGCACCCATCGAGGCTGTTGCTGCTTCAATTGTCAGGGACTATAATTATTCAATTGCACGGTATTGCATTCGATCTTTTTGTACCGCCATTAATACTAGTTGTTGCCCTTATTGCTCAAGAACGCTGGGCTTCGCGGCGGTAGGCTTCTTGGCAAACATATCCTTAATGCTGCGGCGGCGGTCAAAGTTGGTCAGCAGCCTGGCAAATTGGGTCAGCAGGTCCTTGGAGCTCCACTCGCGCAGGCGCTGGCCGTCCTTGAGCATGCCTGGCGGGTTCATGAGGTCTGCGATGTATCGTCGTCGTCGTGGTCACAGGGCACGCGATCGGCCATGGCGGCAAAGATGGGGCAGTGGTCAGAACGCAGCAGGCCCTCCTGGATGTCCACATTTTCAAGCCGACCCCTGAGGCCGGCGGTGCAGATGATGTAATCTATGCGGTTGCCAAAGTTGTAGGCCGAGCGTTCTTCTTGGTCTCCTAGTAGGTGAACATTTCCCGGCATTGCAGGTGAAAGGTGTGCGTGATATCCCACAGGACGGGATCCTCGCGTCCTGGGTCCCTCTGGCCGGATATCTGGACCTCAAAGAGGAGCCGGTTGAAGAGGCGGCGCGGCGAGGTCGATAGGAAATCCTCGAGCATCAGTCCTTCCCTGCGCAGCTGCTCGGTATAGCCAGCGGTATCCATAACGGTGCGGATGATATTGAGGTCGTTGGCGAGGGGGATCTGCTTGCCTATGGCGGCGAGGTTGCGGATACAGGCGTTGAGGGTGGTGAGGAAGCGATGCGGAAGTCGGTACATATATCATCTTGTGTAGCGAGCGCGTAGACGCCGATGAGCACCAGGGCGGGGAACTAGAGGACGACGGCGCGGTCCTCGGAGTCGAGCATGGCCTCGTCAACGGCGACGCCGAGCAGCTGGTCCGCGCGGGGGTAGCCTCCAGTCTGCTGGTCCTGGGACAGATCTCGGAAGCTGGTGGAGGACCTGGGCGGGCAGAGGACGCCGGTGATGCCCTCCTCGGCGCGAACGGGATAGTAGCGGGTGTTTCTGGTATAGATTGCGACCTCGGAGTAGCCTAAAATAAACGAAACCGCTCCGCTAAATTTGCCGGCCCTCCGCAAGCTCCGGGGAGTAGGACATTTTCGTTTATTTTTTAATCCCCAGTAAAGCCAATCTGTTAAAGAATCAACGGATGCGAAACGGTTAAGAATTAACGGAACGGAAGACAGGACCGGAAGCGGAATCTTCTTATGCACTCGTAACTGCGCTATAATTACCTGTCCCCGTAACGAGCAATAGGGGGGGGGGATATTGAAATTTACTTGCCTGAAATCGATACTAATTCCGTTATTTTCGGGCAGCATTGCTATTGATAGCAGCAATATTATTAATAGCAATAGCGATAATATTGGTTATAAAATTAATAGTTTGGCCTAGCTTATTTGTATATAAATACAGTAGAATTTTCAATTTTCAGCAACTCTAGCAATATCCTAAGGAAGATTTCCTGGACCCCCTTTGCCTGCTTGCTTGCGGCGCTTGCTTACCACCTACCATATTAAGATTTCCTAAATAGGCAATCGCGATAGCACGCCTTCCTTCTCAGCCACCCTCTTCAACCACGTAGGATTTCATTAAAAGGGCGGGGGCCATATAGGTACTTTCGCACGTGGGATTCGACCAATCTCTCCCTCCCATTTCAAAACTGACCAATCCCTTGTCAGGAATTATTTGCAGAGAACAGAGTTTAGAACACTCCGCTCCGGCCGGCCCGTCAGCAGCAAGCCGCTTCCGGCCCGTCCTCCGCTCCGTTGAACAATGTCATCAGTTAGAGGAAGAAGAGGGTGAGAAGAAGAGACAAAGGCACAGACAGAGAAAGGCAAGAGCCAACAGCATCAGATCCTAACCCTTCTTGTCCCGCGGCAGGCTAAAAACCACATCCCACCCGGGCACCAGCACCATATCGTCCGTCGGATCCTTGCGCTGGATCTTGGCCTCCTGCATGACGACAATGTCGGCCCCAAGCACGTCAAACATGGCCTGGAAAGACTTCGTCTGGTTCCACGGCGCGTATCCGAACGGGTTCCTGTGGGGATGTATGAGCGTAGTAATGCGAGGTCCTTGCCTCCCGTCTTCCACTATCACTGATGATTGTACCTGATATCATTGACTACGAGAGAAGTGGAGTCAGGTTTGAGATCCAAGAGAAGTAGGGCAAGAAATTATAAAAAGATGGCACACAGAAAAGACAAAACACACCATTCCACGTCGTCACGCGCAGACCCATAGTGTCGTCTGCTTGTGGTCATGCCGTCGTGTCGTTGTTGTCGTTGTTATTGTCATCTTGTCGTCGTCATCGCTGCTGCTTTTGCCAGGTTCGACGGTCGGGATAGATGTATCAAGCTACGATAGTTGCCACGCCATACTAGCAATTACAGCAATAATTTATCAGATAAGCTGGCGAAGGAGGACAGCTTCAGGCACAGGATCGATATTCTTGACCTACAGTCTCAGGCATAAAGCGACATTGCTGCGAAATGCTCTCGACCTTTGCAACCGACGACTGGGCCAGAATATGCGATAACCTGTCCAGTTGGTACAGATCCTGGGATCCGATGTTCAGGAAAGGCTCCCCCTCCAGAGCTCGAGCTCCTGCGGTCGAGCTCCTGAGGGCTACTCTCCATCGATATTTCGCAATTCGAACAGAGCACAAGGACTTCAAGTGGTACAACCAGAAATACAGCCACGAGACAGCTGCTCTTATCTGCAAATGCGGAAAGGACCGCATACAAGACCATCTTATGTACTGCCGGCTCAGTAGATGCTGCTTCTGATGCTGGGCCTGGCCTGGCGAGCGACCGAGGCGGTACCCGGAGACAGCAGGTGAGCGGGCCCGCTATCTAGAGGACCTTATAGCAAAGCTAGGAGCTTTTCATGAGTTCATCCGGTTAATGCAGTTTTATACGCAATGCTACCCCTTTAGCAGTAACAGAACAGGAGCTACAAGAGCCAACGGGACAGATGCGGGCATTCCAGGGCCTAGAGCAGCAGTGGAAGACGAGGCAGGCCCTAGGGAGCAGAAGGAGGAGGAGGAGGAGGAAAGGGAAAGGGAAAGGGAGGAAGAGGAGGAAGACGACAACGAATACCTGCAGCAGCTCCCTGACGACGCTAGCAAGGCTAATGATGCTGGAGAGGGCTGACAGCAGAAGACGAACTTTTGTTTTGTTTATCTTACTTTCCTTTGTTTACTACTCTCTTACAACGCGATCAGCGCACGGCACTGCTCCCGGGCAGCGAGACGAGGGATGGCACAACAATGCTGCTCCGGCGGCCGCCAGCCTGACTATCGTATACGATGGAATAGGGCAAAGATTCGCTGGATGCGACGGACATGTATATACATACATATATCCAGATAACAGCCCAGCGCGCCTTATACCTCCAGGTAGGTTCTCATGGCGTTAAACAAACAAACAAAAGAACCAAAGAAGACTTTCTACTCCACTACGCGAGCTACAAGCTAAACCTCAAGCTTTATGTAGTAAAATTTCAAAGCAGCCACACAGGTGGGTGCGAGTCCAAGTTCTTGAAAAGAGGGCCGTTCCTCGGCGAAATTCCACCGAGAACACCGTTGCCCGTTACCATCATCATTACAAGCTTGATCAGTATAAAGCTGAACCCAGTTATCAGACAATCCGGCATGATTAAATATGCTCGATCTGTCACAGACCGCCCCTCCGCCCAGTCGTCGTATGCTGCTACGACTACTGGCGGACCCTCCGCCCCCGACTCCTCGTCACTAAAATCCTCGTCACTCACTGTACTCAGGCCTTCTACCAACACACATCCTCCCCTGACAACGCCCCCTTCTAAGCGCACCACACTGAACAACACGACTAGCCACCCCTCTAAGAAGGCGAAACCAATAGCAACAACAACCAACAAGGATAGAGGCAGGCCTGGCGCCGGCCCTTAACAGAGCAGCTTGAAAGGCTTCTTCAAGCTCAAGATGCCAGCGCCCAGTACCATCGACGAGGACAAGGACAAACCGGACGAGGGCAAAAGAAGAGACGAGGGAGAAAATTTAGCGGGAGCAAACATGAAATTAGCGTCTCGCACAACCCCTTCTCCGACTAAAAAAGCTGAGGTCTCTCAGTCGCAGCTGGACGACATGGTGGGTTGCATTCTTCTTCGAGTAAGGAGAGGAGTAAATGGAACTGAATGGACAGGTATTAAATGCCCACTGCGGGTTGAGACTCAATTTCGTTCGAAACTCGATTTAGCTACCTCCTCAACTCCGTAGATCATTGCTGAAAGCTCATCTCTGAGTCAGGTAAGAAGGCCTGTCAGCGCACTCATTTTAGCATTGGAGTGTTCTCTCAAGTATAGGCGGAATTTTGCTTTGGTCATTCTTCTTTTCACGGACCGTACTTCTTTGTTATAATTACTAGGGAGCTAATCCTGTAGCTTATGGTCATATTAAAGGTCAAGCAGCTGAAGAGGCTGGCAGCTGCAAGCCCTAGATACTATTAGCATGCGACACAGCGCTTTTTTCCTCGTGCTTGTACCGCATAACTTTGAGCATACTAAGTTCGGGTGGGGCTCCAACTGCTCAGCATCGAGGCTGTATGCTGAGACTTTGAGCCTGACAGCATTCGCCACAACGGCAATTGCTTAGTGAATACGATATCATGGCCCTTGTATCAATATGCTCCGTCCCTGGGGGTATACACTTGTCCCTTCACAAGTGCCGGCTTCATGTATCCACTCTGCACTACTGTGTCGGCCTCGAGCGAGAGCCCACCAAGCTTTGCACCGCTAGACTCAAGAGACCATAGTGTCAAGGCAACATAGTTCGCCCCGTTGTAATTCAATATACCTTCAGGCACAGGGAATGAAAGCTGCGGCCCCAAGTTGTTCACTACTGTTCGTTAGAGAGATTGTCTTTCTAAGTTCGAAAAAGAAAGTTGAATTCAAGGATGATTTTTTCATATTTACCATATTTACCAAATTGCCACCCGTTAACAAAGAGCTGGACTCGGTAGGCCGGATGCATGATTGCGCTGGTGGCCTGGGATGCATTGGTGAAGACAAACGATAGAGGAATGTCGAAGCCCGCTGGCATATCGAGATCAAAAGTTGTCGCAAAGAACCCAACACCATATCCGGTTACGCCGTCGTTGATGGGCGACTTCGCTATGGTTGTGTTCAGTGGAGCACCGGGAAGATGGTAACCCTGACGCTCCGCGAAAAGCGCGCCCTCGTTCTTGGGACCACGACTGACGTCTGCGTAATGTTCCCCCCCGAGGTTGCCAGTCAGCTTCCATGTGACGTCGGACCGCGCGTGTCCAGCCAAGTCATAGTCTAAAACTCCACGAGGTTCTTTGAAGGTTTGTTCGTCAGCATAAGTTTCCTCCTCAAGACCCATGTGGTCAATCAGCACATTGATGACGTAGGTGCCACCCCGTTCGAGGAGCGCAGGAGCCAACGCGAACGTCTGATTCCAAGTGGATTCACTTGGGTCACCAGCCCAGGCCCCGAGGTATGTCGAGTTGAGCCAGACTGAATTGCCGAATGAATCGCCGCCTGATATGGTGAGGAACAAGCTAGTCTCGTTGCCTGTGGCCACGAAGTGACCACGATAGATCAACGAACCGCAGTGAAATCCGTAGTCGCTGGCATATAGAGAATTCGGGGTCTTGAGATTGCGTGTGCTTTTGGTGCTAGTCAGGTTGGCCACTACCCAGAGTTGATCGTTATAGTCCGGTCGGATCTCGGGCAGAGTGTCCAGGTATTTCCAGTCCAACGAGGATAGGTCGGGAATCGCAAGGTCTGGCTCGACGAAGTTGATAGTTCCAGTCAATCGATCTTGAACGTAGGACACATTTTGTACCTTTTCATCGTTGAAATACAATGCCGTGCCCGAAATTAGCGGCGCCAGGATGACCTCGATAGTAGTGGTAGTATTCACATCTCCCCACAGATATAAGGCTTCATCTGACACTGTAGCATTACGTATTAGGTAACCTGCCTTGATAATGACGGACGCGTTCGTGGCATTGACAGAGGACGCAGATATGTAGTTGCCAACGGGCTCCGGCTGTGGCAGGTCGACGACCCAATAATTGTAAGCCTCGTTTCTCCAGAGCAAATGTACCTCCAGATTGTCTCCGAAATGTATCACGCGGCGTGACGGAGTGACGTCCCACTGGACCACGACGGTCGAAGAAATTTGTGCAATCCGCACGTCATCTCCTTCAATGCTTTTAGGAACGCCCAGCTGCTCGGGAACAGCGAACTCGTGGGTCTCGCCTGCCCCTCCGTATAGCACGAGAACAGTCTTGAAAACCGCCTTCTTCCAGGTGAAGATCTCGGCTGTTGAGTATATTAGTTTGGTACCACCAACGTCGTAGTCAGCTGTATGAATCTTGGAGTCGCGCCCCGTGAGCGTCAGGTAGCCGCCAAGCTGGGGTAGTGTCAGATTCCGCCCGCCAGCCTCCAGGCGCAAGCTGTACGTAGTTGTATCTTCAGAAGTCCAGTCGATGTGTCTGACAATGTAGAAGTTTCCTCCTTGCTCATCTGGTGTCAGACTTGTCGTAACCAGCGTAGAAGTATTGGTGTATACGCCATAGGAGCCACTGTCAGGCGTCGAGGTCAGGTAGGCAGGGGACGCCCGGAGGAAGTGTGCCTGGAGCTTAAGCTCGCTGTATTTTTCCCTGTCTACCTGCCGATCTTCAGCGATGGCTGCGCCGTAATCATATGACGTGTATCCGCCTGGATAGCCAAGATTGCCCCAATTGGTACCGCCAAATATCTAGGTACGTACGTATCTTGATTAGATCCATTGCTGAATTAAGAAAATGGCTTATGTGAAGACTCCACGTACCATATAAAAGTTTAGCACGGTTGTTCGAAAACCATATAAGACTTTGTAAATAACGCGTTCGAACTCTTCGTTCAATAAGGCGGCGCATGAGGCCGACCCAGACCCACCCCTATGGCTCAATTAACCCGCGGCGAACAGCGTAGAAAGCTTCAGGGGAGTTTCTCAAAGGGGGAAGAAACGGATACCTGCCCCTCTCCCCCCAAAGTGCAAATGACAATACGTACCATGGATCATTGGAGCCGCCTTGGAACTCCACGATTGCGTAGGGACTACTCGGGCTTACTTCTTCATGGATCGTATAGTTTGTGATCACATTTGGGAAAACTTCATCGTCTCTATCCCAATCAAGAGGATTTGCGCCTATGAGTAGTTTGAAGATTAGTTTACGGCGTTATGATGCACTATCAATCGGAGCATACTCACAGGACCCCAATCCCAGAGGATAGTTGTCATATCCATAGATATCGACGGCACCGACACCAGAACCAGGCACGAAATTCGCCAGGGGCGCGGCGTCATTGTTCATGAATGGAAGAACTATTCCAGCATCCCGCCACATCTGCTCGACATCAGCCATGTAATAATGGTTCAGGCAGTCGCTCAGCGAGCTCAAGGAGCTTGAAGTCAATGTGATTAGTGCCGAAGCGCAAAGAGTATATTCGTTCTCAGGCTGGAACAGGATGACCGGGCCGCCGTTGGTGATCTGCGCCTTGCTGATGATAGCTCCTATATGCTGAACATAGTTGCGTGTCGCGTCAAGCCAAGCCGTTGTATTTGTTCGGACAGGGCCCTCAATACGCGACGCCCAGCCGGGATAACCGCCACCGGAAACCTCAGAGTTTATATAAGGCCTTTCCTCAAGGTGAGCTAAGTTTCAGTGTGCAGGTCAGAGGCGATCAGTGGGAATACGAACCCAGGACGAGCGAGCAGGTATATTCCAGCCTGTGAGGCAGCGTCGAAAAACTCGTTGAGCGCGAAGACCCCGTCTGCCCGGAACTCGCCACGCTCTCCCTCGAGAAGCGCCCAATTTACGTAGAAGGATGTGCCCGAGAATCCCAGTGCTTTTATCTTTTGGAAGACATCGAGCCAGAGGCCAGGAGATGGGAGGCGGAACAGATGGAATTCTCCAGAGATGAAGAGCACACGCTCCCCGCGCACCATGACTGAGTATTGGTCCCATGTTACCACGTCTTGAAGGACACTGCTCCAGTTGGCGGCTCGGGGCTCGTGGCTAAGAGCTGCTGCCGCCCCGGGCAGGTGGACGAGCTGCAACAAGCCAAGCAATGATGCACACAGAAGATGTTGGAGGATCATTATGGCTGCTGATGGCGAGGGTTACGAGAGGCATAGGTTGATGTGTGTGGAGAAAGATGGCGACAAATGGCTCTTTAATACAGCCACAAGTCGGGATAATAGCTATGGAACCTCTGTGTATCTCCTTCGCTAGATGGGACCACTAGGAAGCCACTTCCAAGCGAACAAGAGATTTCCCTAGGACTAAATAACGCGTATATGCGTTCCTGTGCGTTTCAACTGTAGAGTGAATATTGACTTGGACGTTGATTTGGACGACATACGAAGGCTAGTCCTTCGCCGTTGGAAAATTCCTGGCCCGGTGGTAGCTCTCATGACCTGAAGTGGCAGCTGGGTTGAATGCATTGACGCAGTTCGATAGATGAACTACGAATCATTAATCATTGATTATATTTGCTAGACTTTTTGCGCATGTCCTGCTCAACATACCTTCCAAGTATGGCATTTTCCGCCTTCTGCAGCCACAGACCCACACATAGCATTTCTGGACTGCCGGAGCCTAGCGCGGTGGATTAGCTAGGATCCGTGAGGGAAAGTAGTGCCGGGTTTTTCGCGAGGCGAGTAGTGCTGTCCCCTATTGCATACCCTAAGTCGTATTGCTCGTATCTCCCTACGAAAGCCGAGTGTTGCGCTTCTGAAAGCTAGGTTGCATCGTAATTTCAGCTCGGGTTTGACCTGCAGGGAGCTGCAAGGAGGAGCAGGACGCTACTACGATTGTTGAGGGGAGTAGTCGGTCCCCTGCTCTGCATGTGCCGATGTATAAGCGGATCAACCGTGTTGTGAGAATTCCTTGAGAGTTAGGGCGGGGACCTTGGTACAAATACGCGTATAATACGCGTATTAGCAAAAAAATAGGTGAGCCAAAAAATGATGTCCGGCTTACGTCACCCAAGGTGAAATAGTGCATACTACTTGCTCTACAATGAAAGATTGTTTATGCCTGGTTGGGTCGAGTTGGTCGCAGAAGTAAGGCCCGTGTAGGCAGACGAGACGGGAAAGTGACTGGGTGCCTCATTCGGGCTTCCAAGTCTTGATGATTACGGCGAAAGTTGTGACTGAAGTAATATATAAAAAGATGTATTATGTATTCGTCTAAATTTCATGCCGCGTTGCGGACGGTTATATCTCGCGAAGATTCTAAAATCCGTTTTCCCAAGACGTTTCTATGCTCAAGTCATTGTAGCAGACAAAAAAAAATTCCCAGACCATAAGAAATAAGAGGATGCCGCCATCCATCACCCTCGCTTCGTGATGTCTTCCTCGGTTTCGCTCTGGGCCTGTGCCAGCTCCATATCCGTGGTTTCATCGCTGTGCTGCGCCCGCGTGAGCTTGCTCGGATATCTCCAGGCGAAGATAGCCATAGTTGCCAGCATTAAGACGCCATCAAAAACATACGTCGTCCACTCGTTGTCGAGAAGATATCCGTCCTGACCGAGAGCATACTGGGCTGTTCTGAAGGCATTTCGAACCATAATGCAGGCTGAGGTCAGGTAAAGCATGACCAAGGTTCCCCGCCATGGGATAGAAGTGGCGCAAGAGACAGCGGATTTTCCGAAGCGCAGATGAAACACCAGGGCAACAACTATAAAGATGCCGAACATTATAATCTGGAAGACAAGGCCGCCAACAATGATATTTTGGCCCATCTGCGTGCTGCTAGCACTGCTGCTCTTGACGAGCAGGCCGGCACCGCTGGACTGGATCAGGAAGCTGAAGCAATCGCCGAAAACAAAGATGCGCGTTAGCCACCGCGGCGGGATAAAGGTATATGAGTTCCCTCCGACAGCGAGGACGACACGGCTCAGTGTCATATACAGGGAGGCAGCGAAGAGAATCGGGGCGATCAGCAGCAGGACTGATTGCATTATATAGGGCGTAAGCTGGCCGGTTGCATCGTACGCCAGAGCGCGACCGACATATCCCACGATTTCAACTGTACGCATAGCAGTAGTCAGCAGAATTCTGTCCATCTCGACAATCCGCCGAGGGGGAGGGGCTGGGATAACAAGATGGCGACTTACAGACGCCTCCGATGACAAAGGGTAGACAGAACCACATCCGCTTCGTGACCATCAGATAGCCGTGGTATATTGTGGCTAAGGCGAACAGGACAACAAAGACGATTGCCGCAGGCAGGCTGGGAATATAATGCCACAACGGGTAGCCGTTGTAAGTCTCGAGAGTAGGCATGGTGGGCTGGTGAAGGGTGGCTGCGCGGCTTGCTGAACGGCAAATGGGTGAGGCCCAGGGCTAGGCAGCTGATAACTATAGCACGACAGTGCTGCAGCGCATGAGGTCGATGAATCGGCTGGGGTAGCGGCCAGGAAGATAGCGATACGACGGCGATCGGTGATCAGTCGAGCTCTTGACGGCGACGCGATAGTGAAGTAGGGGGCTGGTTGGTTTATACCTGCAGGACTTTCGAGGGAAAACACCACGAAACCGTGAGCTGTATTCAATCTCCCTGGGCGAGGCTGTCGAAGCAACTTTGGAGGGAAAGATTGATCCGCAACCGGGCTGCGCTGCCTCGTATCCGAGGTTCCGCGTATCCGTTTTCAGCCCCTTCGGTTTCTTCCATGCATGAAAAATTCCTGGCAGGGTTAGGGCTCAACAGCCTAGTAAGTCTCATCCCATACCTCCGCGTATTCTTAAGCCTGAAGCTCTCGTCTTCACTTAACCCCACCTCATATTCAGGATCCGATCTGCTAGTCGATACGCCGTATTCTGATCCCAAATGATTCGCCGCAGTCACAAGAAATCCCGTCGCGGTTGTCAAGAATGTAAGAGGCGACACATCAAGGTAATTACCATTTTCCTATGCGATCCAAGAATTGGGTGATCTAGTATGGAAACATGCTGACGTCATTCTGTTCCTTCTTTCCAGTGTGACGAGAGGCGTCCCATCTGTGGCAATTGCACCGTTGCGGAGCGGGAATGCCGATTTGAAGGTCTGCCTCCTCCTCACTCGCAGCCGTCCACACCGGAGGAGCCCCAGCTCGGGTTATCGTCTCCAGTGGAGCTTGTGGCGATCCTCCCGCCGCGACTTGATGGGACCGGGCTGTCAGGCGCCGCCGCCACTGCCGCCGCCACTGCCACCGCCACTGGAAGTGTACCCAATATCGAACTCGGCGGTATCGTTAATATAGACCATATGGCGCTGCTGATCCATTATTCTTTCCCCGTGTCCTGGCCCGAACTGGATACAGATCTCCAGGAACCTACGACGAGGCTAGTCCTGAACATGGCGGCCGAGTTCCCGTGGCTTCTCCACGAGGTACTAGCCATCTCGGCCCGCCACCTGGCCCTCATAGGCCCTCCGGACAAGGCAGAATACTATCATTCTCAGGCTGTTCAGATGCAGACGCAGGCTATAGAGCTGTTCAACAGGGCCAGCCTGCAGATTGATAAGAGCAACTGCGCGGCCGCGCTTTTCTTCTCGTCTATCCTCGGCCGGCATCTACTAGTAGACGCGCTGGCCGACCGGGACGGATACAGCTTCCTGGATCGGTATTGTCATTACGCTGAAGTTCATAGGGGCATGCGAGCAGTTGCTACTCATACATGGTCCATGCTTAACGAGACCGACCTGGGACCGCTAATATCCGTCTTCGCCCCCAGCGGGGCCAGAGACAGCCGCGGTGAAGAGCTAAAAGACCTCCAGCGCTGGTTATCACAATCATCTGTCATGAATCAGGCATCAATCGATGCTTGCATCAAAGCAGTCACGCTTCTGCAGACGGGCCTGGATGAGAGGGTGGACTCGATCTCCCGCACGAGCAAGCATCAGATGGTCTTCCTTTGGCCCTTGCTAAGCCCGACGAAGTTTATCGACCTGGTCCGTCGACGTCAGCAGGAAGCCTTGGTTGTCCTCGCGCACTATGCCCTCCTGCTGCACTTCGCCAGAGACCTATGGCAGATCGGTGACTCCGGGGCATTTGTATTCCGTAACATCTCCAACATGCTAGGTCCCAGCTGCGAGTCTCTACTCGGGTGGGCACGGTCGATCATCTTTGGTGATGAAGGTGGCTGAAGGGGATATTGATATCTAAGATCCATTCTTGGATACCGGGTTTGTCTATTCATGTTCATGCCGTATACAGAACGATAAAGTCAGATTCCCATGCTTCCTCGCCTTCCTCCGCCGACCGTGAGACCTCATCCGCCTGCTCTGCCTGAAGGGCTCTTTCCGCCTCTATGCTGCGAGCCGAATATTCCTCAACTGGGATCCCGGGGGTGTTGACCACGTGAAGGATCTGAAGACGCCGTGTAACCTGCTCATCAGAGTCTATGGACCTTTGTTGCATGCTTAAACGCCTCTCTTCAGCCGTATATCTGTTGGAATTGCTTGGTTCGAAAACCATAGTTGCCCTGGCTCTGCAGGGGATAAGCATCGCCTATTACCTCGGAGCTCGGCGTCCCCAGCAGAGAATGAGGCTCACAGAACACGAGACTTGGGTGAAACATGCTGAAGAGCGCGACCACGAGGAACATGAGTGTCGCATCGAAGATATAGATATATGCTTCGGTCGATTGCAACACGCCATCGCTACCTGTAGCGTACTCAGCAACACGGAAAATAGACCGGATCATAATAAGGATACTGCTTATATAAAGCGCAATAAGGAGCTTATTCCATGGCTGCAGAAGCGAGAGGCTAGCAGAAGTCGGCTGCGCGTTGAGGCGTCGGTGAAAGATAATAATAGCAACCATGAAGAAGCCGAAGAAGAGAACCTGGATACCCAGGCCGCCGAGAATGATATTTTCTCCACGCGTCACATCAGACGAAGTCTTGGCCTGCGCTAGTATACCGCCGCCTTCAATGTAGATAACAAATCAGCTTCGATCAGTCCGTCGTAATAGAGGATGAAAGACATACCTCCGCTCTGAGCAAAAAAGGACAAGATATCCCCAGCCACAAAGACCTTGGTCAAGATAGATGGTCTTATTAAAGAGTAGTCGTCTGCCTTAACAAGCCTGATAAGCCGGCCGAGCATCATATAGATGGAAGCCGCAAGAAGAGTCGGCCCTAGAAGGAGCAGTAAAGACTGGATAATATATGGTTTCGTTGTGAAATTCGGGGCTTCAGCTGAAGACATCGCCCTCCCTACATATCCAACAGCTTCGACTGGCCAGAGGTGTTTATGTCAGCTTCAGATAGGCCACGGCTTGTGACCGACTCTATAGGAGTACTTACAAAGAATGCCGATGAGAAAAGGTATCAGAAACCAGGTTCTGCGCTTAAACAGCATAGTAGCCTGGTATATGAATGAGACCGTGAACAGGAGGATGAAGATGACAGCCGCCACCATCGACGGCGTGTATCTGTAAAAAATGAAGGATATGCTTTCGCTCGCCATCTTTGCAATGTTGTCGTCTTTTTCGTAGACTTGCAGGTGCAGTGGTAATGGGAAGAACGTGAAGATAAAAGAGAACTTCTATAGACTTCAAATCAATCTATGCAATGAACTATGTCAGAAGCATGAGGCGTCTTGGGTAGTGTCAAGACCAAGCTGCTTCCATCTGAGCCTATATGTATGAATAGCGGACGAGCTGTAACGGCGAACCGCACCATGCTCCTTATTATATGACAGTGTCAGTCCCTGGCTGGTGTAGAGTCCCATAGCATGATGCCTCGCCAAATCTATCTTTGGAGAGCCCGCAATATGCACGTATTAACGCGTCTGACAGCTTAACAGTGTGAAAATTCTCAAACCCGTCAGACAGGGCTGCTTCTGATGATGGCAAACACACATTCCAAACTCTGTGCAGAGTCACTAGTTCAGGTTTAGCAAAATACGAAAGGGGCTTGTACATTATCAATGCTAGCCATTTTGAGCTCCGCTGGGTACAACTGTCTTGGCTGTGCGGATCCATAATTTTACCCTTAACCCTGTAATACAGCCAACTTTACGATCGAGAAGCCAAGTACGCGTATGCGTATAACAGAACCTCAACGAAACAAACAGGAGATACGGCAGGGGCCTGCACGCATCTAGCCTTGAAGAATGGTAGGTGCGCTTACAGAATGCAGAACGGTATTTTTAGGTCTAGACCGCTTTCGAATTGGGAAGCAAAACAAGAAAATATATTTCTGAATGCTATGGCAATATTTAAATATAGTAGTTAATATCTTTGGAATCTTTAGAATGAGAAAAATTTAATAAACTAATTTATATAATATGATATTAAGGATTGATAGAAATCCAAGCATTTGAAAAGAGAAAAATAAAAGTGGAATTAAATAAATATTAAAATTACTTTCAAAATTTCAATTGTTAACCTAAAACTAATACAGCCCAGATCCAATATTTGCAGCAAAAATGCCTTTATATATAAGAATGCTAAACAGTTGGAATTATATAATCAAGAGTTAAAATTATAATAATAGAACTGTTAACGAAATCGATAGCAATTTGAGCAACTGATATACTATTAGTTAATGCAATCGTGTAATAAGCACCCAAGTAGCACAAGTACCTGGTACGTTAAGGGTTTATGCTAGGCAAGGGTGGGATGCAGTACAATCTACCTGTATACGGAAATACAGTTCTGATATGGTTGGAAACGCTTCTGAGTATTTACTATCCGTATTGGATACTTCTCTGGGAGTAGTACTTAGAGAAATACTTAGATTGACGACTGAAAAGCAATTATGAAATCTATTTGACAGTAAGAGATATCCACTCTTATATATCCAGCTCTTCAGTTCTGCCTATATTGCATATTAATATAGGCGGCATAGGTGATATTACCTATGTTACCTATAAACCTAGGCAAGCTAGGCGGACCCTAACCCTTGATTACGTAATCCTGAGTGTTTGCCATTCTTACGTAAGGGTGTCTTCTGCCTCGGATGTTGGATCCGTGCCACGTTGGTCCTGGATCCACTGATCCGACCTGTTCCTGTAACCTGAACCGTTTGTTGGTTTATAACAAATCGGTAGCAATTGCAGCAATTCAAACTGAAAAGCCGGATATATAAAATTGAATATTTCCTTGCTATTAAATAGATTTTATAATCGCTATTCACTTATGAATTTAAATATTAATTTCCTGAAATTAATATTCAATACAGATAATAAATATTGCATTTTCTTTCAAATTATTTTATTATTATATTTAATATTGCTTTTGCTTTAAATTTTTTTTAATATATTAAGTATTTATATTATTATAATGTTTATTATATTTTAATAATTGTTATTTAAAAATTAATTTAACTATATTTGCTTTTATTAATATGGAAATATAAAAGCTCTTTAACAAATTCTTATTTCTTTTTAAGCCGGATTTTTCTTAAGAAGCTCTTGCTTCCCTTTCTAATTTACTTATCCTGCTTATATTATTAAACTATATAAACAATTTAAAATTATTTGCTTATACTATAATTTAATATAAGCGACTTTAACCTTTGACTATATAAGTCTGGATGCCTGGCATTCTTATATAAAAGGGCTTCCTTGCCGCGAATGTTGGATCCGTACTACGTTAATCCTAGATTTACAAGTCCGGCCTGTCCTTATAACCTGAACTGTTCGTTAGTTCACAATACTTCCGTTCAGGGTTTGCTAGTTTATAACAACTAGGCACATTCAAAGTCTGAGAGAGCTAAAGTGATTATTACCAATAAAGAAGCTCGACTTGTCACTACTAACTACCTTCTGGCTCAAGCATACCACGTCCGCTTAATTTTACCTTGTTGTAAGTTCTTACAAACCTCTTCGTCTCAGGCCCTGCATCAATCCAGTTGCCGTGCACCTGTGATTTTGTCCTGAATGGCAACTGGATGACTGCTACTGGCTTTTCGAAATTCTTCGTGTCCAGTACCACCACGTCGCTCCTATTGATATCAAGACGGTGCACTACGCCTAGAACCCAACCATCGCCTTCGGGCGCACCCTCCGAGCGCGGGATGAAAACAGGCTCCTCAATTGTGCAGTTCGGACCCGGATTGAAAAGAGTCGTCTTAGCATTTGATGGTGCTGCTTTGTCAACGAGCATGTAGCCGTTTAGCCCTACAGGCAGGATGGGAGGCACGGGACCCTCCTTGCCCGGGATGATAACGGGGCAGAAGATGCGGTTGTAGTTCTGTGTTAAGAGCCTCTCGTCAATGCGTGCCATCTCACTGGGAATGTCGAGGATGACAGTAGGGTCGGAGATTTTTGTGTTGGCGGTTTGCGACAGGTCCAGGGTCCAGCGGACATAGTCTGCCGTCATGTTGCCAAAGGGCTTACTGTCTGAAGGAGGACCAAACATGGGTAACGGATTGTAGAACAGCCGTGAAGATTCGAGATGGATCTTGACATCTCCCTCAGTCCCGTCCTCCCACTCTTCCCATGCTCCAGCAGTATGCAGGAGTAACGCATGATCCCAGCGGTACGACCGGTACTCGCCGGGCCTCCAGCCAGGCGGCAGGCGGCTGGAGCTACGACGCGGAGTAACGAGGAAGGTGGCAGGTCTGTCCTTATTGTACAACCAGTGCTGGCCACCCGTCTTCATGCGCTCTTCGTCCGCGTCGTACGGCCAGAGAACCAAGACGATGAAGTTGGTAGTGATGGCACAATCGTGGATAAAGGCCACCCAAGGAGACTTGATCCACTGCACGTCGCGGGTGCTGCCCTGCTCATCAAGAGCATACGTAACCACGTCATCTGTACATAGTCCCTTGGCTTCGTACCCAAAGACGACTAGTTCTTTAGTGTATGGGTCGACCTTCGGATGTGCGGAGAAGGTTCTGCCCGGTGTATTAAAAGGATCATAGCATATGGTGTCCAGTGTGTCCTCGTCAACATGGTACGGGAGGGCAGATTCCTTAAGGGCCAGCAACTTGCCCGCCCAAAAGACAAGATTTGTATTTGCAGTCGAGTCAACGGCTGCCCGGACACAGGGGTGATGGGAGAACGGGTTACGGTATAGTCCGAATAGACGCTTGTTCGCGTTGCGCTCGAGTCGTAGGCGCTCCGTGTCGACGTACTTTGTCTTCATATCGACGCGACCGTTCTGAATTCGAAATGCACAGACGTTTCCGTCGCCTTCGATAGGCGGATTGCCTTCCGCCAAGGGGTAAAACGGGTCGACCATGATGCGGTAGAAAGTGCCATTGAGCTGCTCCGGGAGGTCACCAAATACGGGAAGCTCAGCGATCTCGGCCTCGAATCGGCCCTTGACGCCATCGTCAAAAGGTAGCAGGGTGCAAGACCACTCTGAAGGGAGCCCGAAGAGCCCTCCTGGGCCTTTGGAATCTGGTTGCTGGACCTCCATGGCGATATGTCTCCGCTAACGAAGTAAAGAATGAGACTGATCTTAGGAAGCTTATACCTCTTAAGTATAATTCTCGTAAACATCTAGGCATCAAAGCCCGCGCTCCTGTATGGCCATTTTATATTCATATCAAGCTTGGCGAAGCACTAAACGGTAGTCTGCATCTCATATTACAACTACCGTTCTGGATTGCCGTCTTTCAAGACTCATGGCGTCTCCCTGTTTGTAGGGAAATCATGTTCACCGCCACATTCCCAGGGCACTCGTGACAAAACAGCTGAAGACTTCCCGTGGTCCGCCTGAAGCCGCGACCCCTGTTCCTATCGGAAGTAAATTGGCAACTCGGAGTCCGGTGTAGAACCCGTCCGCGAAAGCTGTCCCACATGAAGCTGGTAGCTATAGCAGTTGTAATGATTACTTATTAGACCCGCAAGTTACGATTTAGCAAATTTATATAGCCGATTGGGTTTATATTAGCAGCCTGGTTTAAAGGATTATTATTAATATTTAAAATATTGCTAATATTAAATTAAAATTAATGAATATATAGTATAATAATAATTAATTGAAATTTAAAAACGATATTATAATACTTAATTAAAATTAAATAAGATATAATATAATAATATTTAATTTGTTAAATTTAATTTTTTCAATTATAATATTTTTAACCGATTTATTACGTTTTATACACTAATTATATTCTTAAGTTACGGGAGCAGCATAGGCATTTGTTCTTTATATAAGAGATATTCCTATTGCGGATATTAAATCTGGCTTGTTCCTGTAACTTAATCGAGTCAAGGTCATTATTCGTTTGCGGGGAAGCTTATATAACCGGGAATAAACTCGGCACTTCTTCTGTTTTGTAAAGACAGTGCGATATTTAAAGTTCAGTGCTATCAGCTTTCAGACTAGACATGAGAAAACGGTTTCTAATCCTTTCTATCTTGCTCAAACTGCATTATTAACGAGCCATCTCTGCCTATTGAACATACACTATGGCTTTTAGATCTAATCAGCCTGCTCCGCCACCCGCCCAGGTGCTTTCAGAGTTCCTCAGCCTCGCAACTTCCATTGTTGGAGAGGCAAATGTGTCTACAGATTTATCTTTGGGCGCTCCCGAAGGCCTGAGGGGTTCCCAGAGCTATGGAGATCCGTTCCCACTCAGCAAATATCATGTCGCAGCTGCCGCGGTACGGCCCAGCGAGGTAGAACAAGTCCGTGAGCTCGTTCAGGCTGCCAATAAACTAAAAGTGCCACTCTGGACTGTTTCACGCGGCAAGAATTTGGGGTATGGCTTTAGCCTCTCTCTTTATGTCATAGGACTGGTTTGTATCTTACTCGATTTTTATTTATATAAGCTGACCTTGAGATATTGTGTGTTATAGGTACGGAGGTTCTGCCCCGGTTGTTTCGGGGACAGTAATCTTGGACCTACATAATATGGACAAGATCATTGAAATTAACGAGGAATACGCCTATGCTATTGTTGAGCCCGGAGTAACCTTTATGAATCTCTACGATGAGATCAAACGACGCCGGCTGAATCTCTGGATGTCTGTTCCCGCTCTGGGGTGGGGTTCTATCATTGGAAACACTCTGGAACGCGGTATCGGATACACTCCCGAAGCTGCACACTACAAACATCAAAGTGGCTTGGAAGTCGTCCTTCCGAGTGGAGATCTGATCAGGACCGGCATGGGTGCCGTTAAGGATAGCAAGGTCTGGCCGTTATACTCTGGGTACGGCTTCTCTCATACGAAAACTTTGGTAAAGATTCACGAAAGTTAACCAAGATTCAATAGCGGTTACGGTCCTGGCTTAGATGGACTTTTTTTCCAGTCAAATTACGGTAAGGATACCCGTATATTGATCTGCTGTGGACGAGAGTTAACATGTATAAAAGGCATCGTCACCAAGATGGGCATCCACTTGTCGCCTGCGCCTGAAGCCTACACTCGCATTGTTGTCGAGGTCCCAAACGAGCCCGATGTGGTGCCGCTCATGGGTGCCGTAACGGACTTGATGCGCCGCCGGGTGATCGTAAATTCGCCACAGCTGTCGAATCGCATGACATTATTGACCAGCATGATAGCCATGGTCCCAGAGGTGGCCCAAGCACTGGGCTCGTACGCAACCCTGGAGCACCACATTCCGGATGACCTTGCCGATAACGTCGCAAGTCGTTTCAATCTTCCTGCATGGCGAGTAGCTTTCGCGCTCTACGCACCACCTGAGGCGCATGCGGGGTTGCTCCAAGCCATCGAGCGCCGCTTGAAACAGGTAGACGGTGCGCAACTCACTTCGGAAACATTCACGGCGCCACCTGGTCAAAGTCTAAGGGGTGAAGATGTGGCGCCAGATTTCCTTCCACAAAACGGTATTCCGAGCATCGATAGCGTCAAAGTGCTCGAGGGCTCCGGTGGAGACGGTTTGTGGCATAACTGCTTCTCTCCGGTGTTGCCGCCTTCGGGACGGGAGCTGTACGTGTGGTATGTGGAGGCCAAGAAGTTGACAGCGGAGAACGATCTCAACTTCATTGCCGACTTTCACGTATTTGAGCGTTACATCATTAGCATAAACCTGGTGCTGTTTCACCCCAATGCTAGCAACAGACTGCATGGCCTCCAGGTAGCTCTCATGGAGCATGCCAAGCGACTCCGGCTACTCGAGTATCGCGCTCACATCAGTTTCATGGACATGACTGCCGCGCACCAAGACTTTAATAACGGAGCCTTTGGCCGTTTCACATCTTTACTCAAGGACGCCATCGACCCTAATGGAGTCCTGTCTCCTGGGAAACAGGGTATTTGGAATACTACAGTGGGCTCTAGATTGCAATGAGTACAAGCGCAGTGTATTTATTACAAAGGTTAACCGATATATCTTAAAGCGTATGTGCTTAGCAAGAGCGCTGTCGCGAGCCATAATGCTCTCGCAAGACATGTGCCGTTTTGTTGCCGTTAGGCCAGGCAATAGTTTCTTCCAGCTCTTTGGCAGTTACATTTATCAGCCTCCCAGTAGCACCTGGATCCCAAAGACACCCTACACCCCCCAAATATAAGCGCCTGTTCTCAGAGCTTGTCAGCCAACCCTTAACATCTGCGTCGCTCTCGTCAAGACGAAGAGTTGGCCATGTATCAAAATCGCTGAAGTTGGGCTTGTTGCCCAGCTCGATCCAGGCCCATATTGCAAGAGTAGCGATTAACAAACCCATCCCTTCTTGCTGTGCTGCGGTGCGTCTCATCCGAATCATGGACCATGCGCAGCACGCGTGCATGAGAGCAGTCTTTGCCTCAGGGTGGTTCAGTATCCATTTGCGCAGCTTTATGGCGTTGGTAGCTCGTTGAGCTTCAGTCACACGCCAGCCTGAGAAAGCGAAGAGTTCCCGCACCGGCAAGTAAATCAGTAACGACACCAGATGAATATGGCTCACGACCACGAATGCAAGCTTTGTCGGTGGCAATGCAGACGCTTCACGTTGGAGGAGATCCAAATATACGGGGGCTTCACGAAGTCGTGGAGCATCCAAATATACACCCATTGCGAGGAGAAAGGTGTTGAGTGCGCCAAGTTGCTCAGTCTTTCGAGTGCGATAGATGTTTAAGAGCCTCCTGCGGAGAGGAAAGGATGAATGCAATTCTAGACACGGACCCTATCAGCATAAACTCTTCAGTCTATCTTCGTCGCAAGTACCTGTAGCAAGAACGTCTCTCCAAGCGTTCTGGGATGAGGCATCCCAAGCAGCCTCCGAAGATGGCATTGGCAACTGCAAGAAATCGATGGGAATCGAAGGAGGGAGCGAAAAGAACTGACAGTGCTGGCAATCGACAATCTGCAAGGAAAATTTAGCCCACATATTCGGAAACAATTGTAGGTAGCGAGGCTTACCCAGGCACAATACAATAGACGTCGTTTGCTTTCTTTCTTGACCCATTCCAGCCAATTTTGCGAGGTCGAATCGTCATGAGCAACTGGTATACCAATTTCGTCATAGTTATCATAGCAAGCAATCTTTCGGCACAAAGTTGCAACTACAGCTATTGTTATCTGAGCGTTTTCAGCTAGTCGCATATCGCCGGAGAAAATCATGCCAATTTGATTGAGGACTGCAGCTTGCGCGGTGTGAAGATCGGGCCGAGAATGCTGGGCCTGCTCAACCTAGTGGGAAGTCTTCAGATGTCTGAAGCGTGAAGCCAAGATAGGATCAAAACTCACCTGGAGATGGATGGCTTGACGGAGAAAGTCTTGTAGTACGAGAAACGTCTGGTTCATCTGGAAGGACTTCGAGAAAAGGCAACCAATCGCGGCAACTGCCAGGACGAGCAACCATTGATCTTTCACAGGACAGAAAGTAGGTTTATGCAGTAGAGGAAATATGGGGTGAAACTCTTCAAAGTAAACCTGTATGAAGATGTTGAATTGGGTGGCGGAGGGAAAGTATTGCCTAGTGGATGAACTATGATATTCGATGTCGGTGTTTATGCGCGCAAAGAAAGACACTATGGTGTCGTAGGTCTCATCCATCAAGCGTGGCACGTGGTTATAATCTTCAGCCAACCAGACCTCGGGTCCAGGACTACGAGGGCTCTGGACTGACTGTCTTCGGCCTGTTGGTGACTGCGCTAGCGGACCTTGATCAAAGTTTGGTGGGCAGAGTTTGCGATGGGCACTAGTTTGGGTGAAAGATGGAGTCGGTGCCTCAGACTCGATCGTCTCAACCTCTGGTTCCGTCGTTGCGGGCGAAACTAGGTGATGGACGTTTTGCCGGTCAGACCTTGCCGGTATAGGGTCAGAAAATGGCGCCTCGGGCGCCAAGAACCTTGAAAAGGCTTCATCAAACGATGAGGAAGCTCCTTCGGTCTCTGGTATGTCGAGGCTCGCCGAACACCAGTCCTCGGGTTCGTATCCACATGCCGTGAAATAGAAGTCATCGATGCAGGCTCCCGGCGCTGGCGTCGGCTGGCCTCGGAATAAGGGGACTGGGTCGTGATGATTCGATGAGGATGATGTCGACGTAGATACGCACAAGGCGTTCACCGCCGTTTCGCGCGCATTCGTATCTTGTGAGGGTGAAAGGTACATCGTAGACCCATACTCAGAAGATGATAGAGCTAATAAGGACGGCGCATCTGATCCTGGCGCTTCATTCTCCGATCGCGGACCGCCGGCAATAGTGATTTGCGGTTTTGTTTGCTGAGCAACCGATCCCCGACGAACCCTCGACCCCGAATACCAGCAGCTAAACATCTTCGCAGTGCACCTTGCACAAGGTAACTCGCCGTCGCAGCGCTGCTTGGACCTTACGCAGTGGACACAAGCCTTGGAGACATATGCAAGCTTACGGCGCCTATGTGCATTCGCCGTAGGTTCGTGGCTCAGCATGTGCCGATGGAGAGCATCTCTATTGTTGGGTGGTCAGCTCATGGTGACAATAAGCATGCAACAGCAGGAGTAGTAGAAGTAATAGCAGTAGCAGTAGCAGGAGAAGCTCTCACTTTCTCGAAAATGTTGAGTTGCAGTCTTCGCATGTGAATGGTCGCAGACCTAGATGACGCAAACGATGCCGCCGAAGATGCTCACCTCTGGCGAAGATGGCCCCACAATCAATGCAAGAGTTTGACATGTTCAATGCTCGACTCTACAGCATCTGCGTGGTCTCGTTGCCAGGATGGCTCAAGTGACGGATGAAGCGGCGCGTCGGAATGAGAGGGGGTCACCCAATATGGTGTGATGATTCCCATATGTATATTGTTAGAAAGTACGGTGTGGATGGAGATTTTAGCTCGTAAGGGATACGAACTAGCTTATAAAGGGTATAAGATGTCGTGAGAGAGTATAAAAAAGCGGATTCTATAATCGTTATATAAAATAATTTATATAATATATATATATATATATATATTATTATTATTATTATTATTATTAAATTTAATTTTTAATTAATATAAAAAATATTTTAAATATATTTATAATTTTTATTATTAAAATAATTATAAATAATTATTATTAATTAAATATATATTAAATATATATTTTAAAAAAAAATTTAGAAAAAAATTATATAAAATTATTTCAGTTATAAATTAATATTTTATACTCTTAATATTGCTAAATAAATATATAAAGAAAGCCTTTTTTTAATTAAATTTGTACCCCGCATGAGCTATATGCTTTTATGCATGGTAGTATAAAACGCTTCTTTCCCCGCGCTCGGCTCCAGTCATCGGCTCCAGCTCCAGCCATCGGCCCCACGTTGAGTCCCGAGGCTTTCGGAGACACTGACTTTTCTAAACCCCGAGCCTCCAAATAAGTTCGGGGCCGGCCTCTTATGCGACGCGACACTGGCCTGGCTGCAACTTGGGTCTGTTTTACAGCTCCATCCGCAACTGATTCTTTCTTGTCATCATGGCCGACTTCAAAGGCAAAATCGTCGTTATCACCGGCGCGGCGCAGGGTATTGGCCGCGCAGTCGCCATCGAGTTTGCGGAAGCCGGTTCAACCGTTATTCTGGCCGATATTCAACTGAAGCCACAGGAGGATACTGTTTCCAAGCTGCTCGCCAATGGTCATAATGCCTATGCTTACCACTGCGACGTGACGAGCAACGAGTCCGTAACCTCATTCGCCTCCGCTGTCTCGAAGGACATTGGTGTTCCCGACATCATCTACAACAATGCCGCTTTTGTTCGGACGGGAGGTATCCTCACCGCTGAAGTGAATAACATCCGGCGCGAGTTGGATGTCAACGTCTTGGGATATTTGCGCATCTCTCAAAGTTTCCTACCCGACATGGTTGCTCGTGGTTCTGGCTGGATTATTAATACAGCCTCGCCAAATGCATTCGTCCCGCCACCAATGGTTGCGGATAACCTCTTGGGCTATTGTATCACTAAGGGTGCCGAGGTATCCATGACTCAGTGCATGGCCATGTCACTGAAGCCCAAGGGCGTGGATGTCAGCATTGTCTTCCCGGACCTCACTTATACGGAGGCGGTTCGAGGCCTGAGCGGAAACGCCTCGAAGGAATTCCATGACCAGTTTGCCAACTTCGTTACAACTCAGAGTCGTCCTGCTGATGCGGTGGCCAAGAAGCTCGTCAATGGTTTGAAAGGACGGAAATTCTTTGTAAATGCCTATGATGGGTTTGAGGATATGCTGAAGGCATGGGCAGAGAACCTCTTGGACCCTGAGTACAATTATTTTGCTCCAAAGGGTTAACTCTACCTTAGGGGCAAATTCAAAATCATTTTTTTCCAATCATAGATTCGATAAATAGACTACTTCTTCAACTTTCATTGTCGTACAAAGAGCAAGGAATATAGACAGAAACGAGATAATAGATTTACAAATGCGCTAATAGGTGTAATGAGCACCCAAGTAGCACAGGTACCTGGTACGTCAAAGGTTTATGCTAGGCAAGGGTGGTATGCAGTACAATCTGCCTGTATACGGAAATACAGTATTGAATTGGTTGGAAACGCTTCTGAGTATTCACTATCCGTATTGGATACCAGTTATAATGAAACTGATACTTAGATTGATAACTGAAGAGCAACTATAAAATCTATCTGACTGTAGGAAATATTCAATCTTATATATCCAGCTTTTCAGTATCGATTACGATAATTACCGTAATCGCTATAATATAATCATTTCGATTACTATAATATAAGTAATTAACCCTAACCCTGGATTATATAATCCTTGGATATCTGTCGTCCTTATATAAGCGGGTTTCTTATATCGGATATTGGATTCGTGCTACGTTAGTCCTGGATCTATAGATCCGGCCTGTTCCTGTAATCTGAACCGTTCGTTAGTTTATAATATTATCTCCTTCCTTATAATCTTTATCTCTAAAGATTTTCCGTAAGTAGTTCTGCCTGATATTCTTATTCCGGATTATACTTTCCTGATTGGGTTATAGCGCAAACCTTTTCTTCTGCTCGTATTCGTTTATCCGCTATTATTGAGCGTATAGGGTTCGTTATTATGCCTTGCTCCTTTTGCGTTTTTCGTAAGTTAGAGTATTGCATAATAGAAAGTTCGAAGCGTTATTCGAACTGTATTCGTCGTACTCGGACTTGTAATGGTACCGGCGTTCCGGTCGCGTCCTGTAAGTCTTTCCTTTTGGTCGTTCTCTGTTTCTTTGCTGATTTCGATCCTAGTATCTCGCATTATTTCCGCTATCGAGGATATTGAGCGGGAGGAAGTCGAGGCTGAGGAAGGTTTTCTGGAGCTTTAACGAAAGTTGAGCGAGGCTATTGCTCGCCTTATGCGTCTCCGTAAGACGAAACATACCTTGCGAAAACGGGGCGCAAAAATGGTTGCCCAAGGTTTGCAATCGCTAGATAAGTTGGAAGAGAAGGAATATCGGGATAAAGAATCTCGAGCTTTGTTATTACGGGAGGCGGTAATTGCTAAGCCTTCTTTGTTATTGGACGATTCTTCTTTCTGGAATCAGTTTTCCTTGCCTGCCGAAGATCTGTCGGGCCTTATAGGCGTTTCGGTACCTAAGCCTGCTGCTGGGTCTAATAGTTGTCTGGCGGATAGTTCTTAGAGATTATTTGTTTGGAAAATAGTTTTTCTATTCTCCTATTAGTATTTAAGGTTTCTGAATTCTTTGGTATTATTATAGGCCTGTTTTTCTTGAAGAATGAAATGTATATAATTTGCGAAATCGATTTCTTCTAGTATTATAGCTAGTTATTTAATCTTTTCCCAGTAGTCTTTAATAAGTTCCGGGTTAATATTATCTGGTTTTTCCTATATATTTTCTTCGTAACTATAATCTTTCCATTTGATAAGGTATTATTATTCTCGTCCTCGTAATCTTGAATTAAGTATTATTTCGATTTCCTATTATTATTTATCTGGATCGAATTCGATATCGTAATCTAGTAGCATATTTGCTAGAACTAATTCGAGGAATGATTTGTAAAAGACTGAGTATATTCTTATTCCTGGTAGTAAGTTAAGCTTATAGCTAATGTCTAAGAGTTTTTTCGAAATTTTGAAAAGTCCTAGTTTTTTGTAATCCAGTTTGTCGCTTGGCCTTTTGGTTTTAATATTTTTGCGCTTTAAGTAGACCTTATTTCCCTCTTATAGGATTAGTCTTTTAATCCTTTTCTGATTGGCGTATTTTGTTATATTTTCAATAAGTTTTTGGAATATCTTCTAAAGTTTTGCTTGAATTTCTTTAATTTTCTTAACCCGTTATTCTGCTATTTTTGCAATTATTCCTAGAAATGCTTTGTAATACGTTATCGGCTCGCATCCGTATAATGCTTTGAATAGTAATACTTTCGTTATCGATATTATTGCGCTATTATAAGCGAATTATGCAAGTAATAGGAATTTAACCCAATTATTTTAATTATAATTAATATAATATCTGAGGTATTATTTTATAATCTGGTTAATCTTTTTTATTTGTCTATTTATTTCGGGGTAAAATGCTATAAATAATTTATATTTCGTTCCGAGTTATTTTATAAGTAAAGTCCAGAATCGTAAGATAAACTTCCTATTTCTATCGGAAATAATCTCTTATAGCATTCTATAATTGTTTATAATATTCCTTAAGAATATATACGACAGTTCTTATGCGGTATTAGCCTCCTTATATAGTAGGAAATAGCTATACTTGCTTAATCTATAAACTACTATTAAGATACTATCGAACGCAACCTTAATTAAAGGTTTTTATAAGACTAATAGCTTGGTAATAAAGTCTAGATTAATAGATAACCAAACTATATCTAATACTGGTAGAGGTTATAATAGTCCGTAAGGCTTATATCGTTCTGTCTTATTCTTCTTGCAGCTATTGCAATTATTAATAATATTGCGTATTCTTAATTTGAGTTCTGGCAGATTCCAATGCCTTTAGATCCTATCGGTAATTGCTACGATTCTTTAATATCCATAAGCCGGTATTTCATATATCCATTTGATATATTCGCTTTGTTCCTTTATTATTATATCCTTAGGGTGCTTTTCTTAATTATTGATTCTGAATGCCGTATTAATTTCTTATTATTATACAAAATTGCTATTTTCGTTAATATTAAAGAGAATCCATTTTTTGATTTCCTTTTCTGGTTTATAATTTAATTATTTGCTAAGAGCGTCTGCTTTAATATTCTCTTTTTTTGGGGTATAAGTAATCTTAATATCGAACTGCAATAGGTATTCTGCCTATCTGATTTGCCTTTTATTGAATACTTTTATCGTTATAAAAGTAGCCAGGTTCTTATAATCGGTAAAGACTTGAATTGGGTATTTTGCGCCAATCAAATAATATTCCTATTCCTGAAATGCATATATTATTGCTATAAGTTCTTAATCTGGTATAGCATATCTGAATTCTGGTCCGTTAAGTTTCTTGCTAAAGTTTGCAATGAGATATAGTCTTCTTTAGTTATCTTATTAGATAAGTTCGCCGCCGATAGTATATGCCGATATATCTGTATTAATTTCAAATAGTCTTATTGGATCTGCTTTTTATAGTATCGGTTCTTATATAATTCGTTTTTTGAATATATTAAATGCTTTTTATTATTTATCCGTCTATACGAATATGCTATCCTTTTTAGTTAGTTCTATTAATAGCCTGGCAATATTTGCGTATCCCTTAATAAATTGTCGATAGAAGTTAAAGTATCCGAGAAATAACCTGATATCTGTAATATTCTGAAATTATGGCCAGTTTCGTATTGTTTCAATTTTATCTTTTTATATCCTGATAATGCTTGGTTCGATCGTATATCCTAAGTAGTCGACTTTTTGCTTGTAGAAATGGCTTTTTTCTCCATTTACGAAGAATTTGTTATCCTTAAAGATTTGTAATACTTGTTTAACGTATTGCTTATATATTTCGAAATCCTTAAAATAAATTAGGATATTATCGAGATAAATAATAACGAAATGGTTTAAGTATTTCTGTAAGACATAATATATATATTCCTGGAAGGATGCTAAAGCGTTAGTAAGCCCAAATGGCATAATAAGGTATTCGAAATGCCCGTAACGTATTCTGAATGCTATTTTCCATTCGTATCCCTCTTTAATGCGAATATGCGCATATCCTTCCTATAAGTCGAGTATTGTAAACCAATTTGCGCCGCGAAGCCTATTGCATAGTTCTTTTGGTAAGGGTAGAGGGTATCGGTTTTTAATAGTAATATTATTGAGTTGCTTATAATTTATGCAGAGTTATAGTTTGCCATTCTTTTTTAGTATAAATAGGATCGGGTATCCTGCTAGCGAGTAGGATTTCCGTATAAATCCTTTTTTTAATTGTTTTTCGAAATATTCTTTGAATGCCTCGAGTCGTGCCTTATCTAGTATGTAGATTTTCTACGCTTTTGGCCGTATTCCTGGTTTGAATAGGATTTCATAATCGTAAGGTCTATATGCTAGGAGTCCTGCGTCTCTTTTGTTCTGGAAGATTTCTTTAAACTTCTGGTACTCTCTTAATATATTCTTGAATTCCGGTTTTGGCCTGTCTTCTATATCCGCTATTTATAGGAATAGAAGGTATCGTTTTGCTATTTTATCTTTATTATTGATTTCTTTGTAATTCTATAATTTATATATCGGAATTTCTGGGTATCGTCTATAGTCCGGGGAGAAGTATCGGTTCTCTTCCTGTAATATCTGTTTCCGGGGTCCTGATTCGTATCGAGCTTTACGATTGCTTCGGCATCTATCCATTTATTGCATTAACTTACTATTATTCTGTTCTATAGAATCCAATTATCGTATAATCCTTCTCTATAAGCTATTAATTTTTCCTAATTTGGAAGTAATATGAATATCCGTTTGAGGGTCTTTTATTAAACTCTTCTCAGTAATTGGATCTCGCCTTGCATCTTTAATTGCGACTATCTTCTGAAATATAGCATTATCCCAGTAGATCTGGCCAATAGTCCAATCGATTCGAAGATTATGCTCTTTAAGCTAAGGTAATCCTATAATTATATTATGCTTTGCTATATCCGTAATATCGAAGGTTAGGTTTAACGCTCGTTCTTGGATCGAAATAAGTAGATAATCAGTTTCCTTATCGATTATACCTTGATTATAGTTAACCGGTTTTCCTTTTACAGTATATAGTATATACGGATTCTTTTTCTATTTCCATATAATATATGCTTAATTGATAATTCTTGGTAAAATAAAGTTTCTTTGTACGCTACTATCCAAAAATGCGCTATATATCTGTCTATTAAGTTGCACTGGTATCTTAATATGCTTCCAGCCTGCTGCTATTGCTAGGCTTAGGGATTTCGTAAGTCCGAATGTCTGTTATCCCATTACAGGCGTTTTCCGTCTTTTGGGGCTTCCGGGGTCTATTTAGAGCTTCGAGTTGCTTATCGTGCTAGTCCTTTAGCTTATCTCATGCCATATATACGTCTTTATCGTTATTTGCTGCAATATTCGAAATTCATCTATTTATGCCATGCGTTAAGCTTCTGGCTTGTATATATTTCGCAGTCTTTCGTTTGGCATTGCTACCACTTGATTTCCTTATCTAAGCATCCCCGAGGGAAGTTTTTAGGAAGTCCTATATAGGCATAGTGCTCGCGCTTGTTAAGTACTATCCTGCATTATAGGTAGGTTTCTTCGTATGCCTCGACGATTCCCTATAGTTCTCTTATTAGGAACCAGGTATTTTGTACCTTTTCCGAGAAATATATCTCGCAATTATTATAAATATACAAGACCTATAATAGTTCGTAATGCTTGAAAGAGAGCGGGCTGATCCTTTCGTTTTCGTATTGCTAGTGCTTATAGCTCTGTAGTTGCCAATATTTCAGTATTTTGTCTAAGTCCATTCCGTAAATGGTATATTCTGTTGCTTCTGGAAGTATGCATTCTGATAATTGTTTTCCGGCATCTTCTTTATCTTCTATATCGAGAGTAATGGGTTTTAGCGGTTCGTCTGGCTGTTTATCTTAGAATATATACTCGCATTCTGAAAAATCTGGTTCGTAATAATCTTATTCTGCGATAGCTTCAAATAATTATTCTAACTCTGTATTGCAATTATCCAACTATTATACAGGGCAATCGTAAATAATAAGCATTCTTTTTTCTATAAGATAATTAATCTATTATCGTTAGGGTTTATATCTTTAATCTTTATTAATTGGGTAAATATTATAATTTGCCCAGAGTCCTATCTTATATATCCAAAATAGGTATATAGGATTATTTATATTCTGGATGCGTTGCTTCCTTAGTTCGCCTTCCTGTTTCTTGGATTCTCTTTCTATTTCGAGGTTTGCGATAATTCTTCCAAGTTCTGAGTTATTATCTAGCAGGTAGTCGTATCTGCTGCAGATTTTTCCTAACGAGTCGGTAGAGCATTCTGAAATAGTATCTTTTTCAATGCTTCTTATTGCTAACTGCTTCTTTCCTTTAAGTGCGCGTAGAAACCAATTGCTTCCTTCTTTATCTGAGAGGTATACTGGATAGTAATCGTTATAGCAAGCGGTCCAGCTAAGCTTCCTATAGTCTTTTTCTGTATCTGCTAGTTGTTTCGGGTGGTTGTTCTTGGTAGCTGGTTCTTCTTTTCGCTATATCGCATTTAGCGTTCGTTTCGGGACAGGTTTCCAACCTTGACAGTTCTGTCGTGGTTGCCGGCATTCTCTTGCCATATGTCCTATTTTTCCGCAATTATAGCAGTTAAACGTACGAGTTTGTCCTTTGCCGGGGCTCCGTTATGCTGCGTCTAGTTCTATAGGTCCAGCGTATGTTATGCCGCTATGGGCTGTGCTTCGGTGATTTCCTTGATGCGGTCCGCCGTATCTGGGGCGTCCTGTATTTGCCTGGAACCTTGGAATGAATTGTTTCTTAGTGCGCTGCTAGCGTTATTCGTAAAGCCGGTTATCAATTTTGACTGCTATGCTAATATACTTATTAAGATCGTCCGGGCGATCTATCTTATAAAGTTCATTCTTTATATCGTCCTTCAATCCTTTATAGTATTAGTCTATAAGTAGTCTATCCTTATAATCTAAATAAGTTACGATCTGCCGAAACTTAATAGTATAGTTGGCGGCTGATCCTATCTGCCGGAGTTCCTTAAGTTTCCGGATAGCTATGCGTTGCTTGTCCGGGTTACTGAATATTTTAGCAAGAAATTTCTCGAAATTGGAATACTTTTTGAAAACTTCTTTAATTGCTTTATTCTGATCCAGGCAGTTATTATCCATATAGTTGCGGAAGGTAGGTTCCTACTACTGAAAGGCTATTCTTTCAAGGCGACTGCTTGCAAAGACGATTTTATCTATTTCGCTAGTAAACTGAAGTCGATAGTACTGAAAGTAGGCCTTATACTGAATGAGAAAAGCCTAAAGCTCGCCGCGCTTGCCGTTATAAGGGCCCGGCTTGTCAAGTTTGTAAGCCTTAGCCTGCTGAAAGGTGCTAAGGCGGGTAATTTCCGCTCTGATTTCGACCAACTGGTTATAAAGGGTCTAGTTTTGGGCCAGAAGTTCTTCATTGGTAGGGGGAAGGGGTGCAGGGGGAGCTTCTCCCTAAGAAAGTCCTGCCTGGGACGAAGTGGGTGCCTGCTAAAGAGCTATCGTATTTCCGTATTGCTGAAGGTGGATAATACTAAACCAGTCCCTAAGCAAGAATTGTCAAAATATAATAAGCACCCAAATAGCATAAGTACCTAGTACGTTAAAGGTTTATGCTAGGCAAGGGTAGTATGCAGTATAATCTGCCTGTATACGGAAATACAGTATTGAATTGGTTGGAAATGCTTCTGAGTATTTACTATCCGTATTGGATACCAGTTATAATGAAACTGATACTTAGATTGACGACTGAAGAGCAACTATGAAATCTATCTGACTATAGGAAATATTCAATCTTATATATCCAGCTTTTCAGTATCGATTACGATAATTACCGTGATCGCTATGATATAATTACCTCGATTACCGTGATACGAGTGATTAACCCTAACCCTGGATTATGTAATCCTTGGATGTCTGTCGTCCTTACATAAGCGGGTTTCTTGTGTCGGATGTTGGATCCGTGCCACGTTGGTCCTGGATCCACAGATCCGGCCTGTTCCTGTGACCTGAACCGTTCGTTGGTTTATAACAATAGGCTTTGGAATTGAAGGTTTGTGAATCTAGATAATATTCTTCACGACTTACCCAGAGCTGGTTACATTCTTGTGACGATATCTTAACACAGTCGGAAAGTGAATTATAAAAGGCAGAAGACGAAAAAAGCGTTTCAACAATATCAATATTCCTAGCTAAATAAAAACACGGGCGTATCAAGAAACCTCAAAAACTCGGGTCCTTGTTCACTACGCGGTTTTCTCTACCCGCGATGCTGATCGACTTGCTTGACTCAAATGACTCAGGAAGAGCTTCGAGAACTCTCCTTCGCGCTTCATCCTCAAAAAAGGTGGCAGCGCTATCCACGTCTGCGAACCAGTACTGCTCCATAGCTACCATCGTTCTCCAATCTGCGGTCAAGAAGGGAGTTCCAGCAAAGAAGTCCCCGGTGTCCTCAGGGGTAACACCTTTGTTGATAACATATCTCAGCAGCCTTGTGCCACCAGAGGCTTCGACCACGGCATCGGCTCTTCTTTGAATGTCGGTAACTAGTTTCTCCTTGTCGAAAGATTTCGAACTTCCCGCCAGGAAGAATGAAACCAAAACGGAATCATCGCCCCGGTTTTCAAACACTATCGGGTCAAGGATATGGTCAATCTCAGTTGTCGCAAGTATTCCAACGGTAGCTTCTTCATCAACAAAGACATGACTGCCGGCAGAGGCCTTATATTGTGGTGATTGGAATGAACCCCAAAGGGACTTGAGGGTTGACCATCCCAAAATCGTAGCACAGTCCCATGGCCTCGACGCTGTTCCTGTAGTATCGAGGAGTCTCACTTTTGGGCGAGGCACCGCAACGATTTGCGTATAATTTCGCAAAATAGGTGCTTGAGCAGCAATTTCCTGTGTCATCAGCGCATGCACGCCTGTGTACTCCTCCACGAACTTCGTGTCCGTCCAGCCATCAACACGGCAAGCTACCATAGCCATCTTCACGGTTTTCAGATTCCTTGAATATGCCTTTGGGGAGGGAGGGATGACAGGCAGGAGCAGATGACTGTCGTAATGGCCTCCGAAGTGGATCACGCTTGTACCCCTGTTTACCGTGTTGGGATGCCGGGAAATGGGGACTCCCGGGGGATAATGGCCGTAGTCGTGGCCTGAGATGAAAAGCTGAAGACGCTCGCCGGGTCGCAAACGGCAAGATGTAGGTTGAATCTCAATATCGACAGGAACAATCTCCCCCGGTGTCAGTAACAAGTCTTGTCGGTGTAGGTGAACTGGCTGAAAGACCGTCGACCGCTCGGTGTCCAATTCGCGACGAGAGGCGCGCAGAAAGCCAAATCCAATGGGTCCGGTATCAACCACCGTCAACCAAGGGAAATGGACACGGTTGCCAGAACGATCAAGCTTCTGAAGCGTGATAAAGAGGTCCATGTTATCAGCGCCTTGAGCTTCAACCCACAGCCGGAGCTTGGCATGGCCAGCGAATTCCAATGTTGACTGCACGATGGGGAGATCGAAGACCACTTCTCCCTCACGCGCATCATAAGACAAAGATGTTGCCTCAGCTTGAGCGACGGTGCTGAGGCCCTTTGACGGCGTTAAATACAGTGGGGTGTATTCCGTTGTCTCGATAGGAAAAGACTTGGCGGATCGCCATTCTCCATGGTAGAATCTCTCTCTCATAGTATATCGCACCTTGGGCCAATGCTGAACCTCGGTGTTCGGGTTTTCAAGCAAGTACTTGTCCAGAAACGCCTTCTGCCGGCTAAGAGATTCCTCGGTGACAGTCCATTCCCATCTGTACACGTTTCAGCTGCTGTTTTTTTCGGAAGTCGCGGCAGAAGCCAGCACTCACTTTTGATACTGATGAATCTCCAGATACTTTTGCGTGGCTGGAATCTGCTTCCAAGCGTTGAGCGTGCCACGCGTATGGATACAGTGATCACCCCATCCACAAATGATGTATGTAGGGCAATGAATGTTCTCCAGCTTAGGAATCTTACTACTCCAATATTCGTCGAAATAGGGGTGCTCTAGTCGGCCGTAGTTGGTGTCTTCCACAAGGTTACGTCCCCAATTCCAGAAGACAGGATATCTAAAGACTATATAAGCAAGGCTAGGTCGACTTCGGGGACTATCTACTTACAACTCATTGAACTGGACCTCCGGGATTCCACCTTTGAATGCCATTTCACGGTATAAATCCGTCATCCCATCAATAGGAATGATTGCCTATCGAACTCTGGTCAGACACATCTCGCACAACCGCATAAAAAGCGCAACAAATTACCTTTAGAGAGGGTGGTGCCTCTGCAGCTACTAGCCAGATCACCATGGCGTATCCACTGGCTCCGTAAAGCGCGACTTTTCCGTTACTCCAGGATTGTTTCGCGAGCCACTCGACCAGATCATAACCTGAGGGTATGTTAGTTTGTTGATGGTTTGTTCTGTGGCATGCCGCTTACCATCCAAACCCACGTCTCGTGTGTAGTAGCTCTTATCTCCATCTGACTGATGTGATCCTCTGGCGTCAATGGATGCAACTGCATAGCCCTGTTCACACCACCAGCCTGGGTCTGCTGCCTCGAATAGATAGTATTTTGTGATCTTGGAATTATCCAGGCCAGAGGCAGGTGGGAACACGCAGATATCCACGGCGCCATCCTTACCGTAAACGCTATAGTTCAAGATGACTGGTAACGGCTTATCCTTGAGAGACTCGGCGCGATAAATGTTGCCTCTGAGAATCGTACCATCTCTGACAGCTATGGCGATGTCTAAGTCCTGGATAAGACCATCTTCCACGACCGTCCTGGGCTTGGCATCACGAGTGCCCAGTAACTTGGGGTCCCATCCTTAAAAGGCGGTTAGCTTTACATATTTACTCGCAGTCGAGATGTTACCTTGAATAAATCTGCCCAGGCTCTTTGTGCGGGCCAACTCCTGAGTCGTGAGGTTAATGTCAACCATGATGTGAGAGTGTCGATGTTTGTTAGCTCGAGATCAATGCTTGCGTCTCTTGAATGAGATCAGATGGCCTCATTTGCAAAGTTTATACAAATATATATAAGTAGATTAGCTTCGGCATTGCTACCGGGCAATTCCCCGAAGCAAGCTCCCCACACATTCCGGTTCCCAGATCCCCCCCCCCCACAGTTCCGAAACTCCAAATTCGAGGTTACAAGGATCGGAATTTACGTTCGGAACTTAAGCTGCCGCCTGTAGATTTAGGTTTAACAGATTTAACGCTAACGTTGTACAAATCACGACGGTTTGTTTGAAAATCGAGTATATAGTCATCGAACTCACTGGTTACTTTCATATCGTTTCTTGTGAACGACATGAACGATCTACTCTCATCTCAACTCGACCATGACTCACGATTTCTCCAAAATAGGACGGCTTACATCGTCTCCCAAAGCCGACTATGACATTATTGTCGTTGGCTCTGGGCACAATGGCCTTATCACGGCCGCATACCTCGCCAAAGCCGGCAAGAAGGTCCTGGTTCTTGAACGGCAGTACTATCCCGGCGGAGGTGTAGCTTCTCTGCCTATGACCGAACCTGGCCACACTAGCGAACGTCATAGCACCATCCATCAACTGATCTTGGCCAACCCTCTCATTACCAACGACGAGCTGGAGCTTCAGTCAAAGTATGGCCTGGAGTATCTTCCTCTGGTGCCAGCTTATGCCATCATCTTCGAAAATGGTGTTCTGCCTCTCTACCAGGACCGCCAACGCACCATCGATGCGATCACATCCCTCTCGAACGCGAAGGAAGCCGAGGCTTACAACCGTTTTGCGGACATGTCTTGCAAAATCACCAACTTGATGATGCCAGGGATGTTTGTTCCTCCTTCTACTACACCTCCTGATCTTTCGGCATATCCAGATATCGCAGAAGCTATTGAGTCGGCTTCAAAGAGCAGCTCTCTCGAATTGATCGAAAAATACTTCACTGACCCGACCGTGAAGGTCGCCATTCTTCGCTTTGTTACCGAGGTTCAGCTGGTGCATCCACGAAGTCCGGGAAGTGGCCTCATGGCATACCTTGCTATTGGCCTGATGGACAAGTACGGCTTGGCTGTGCCCAGGGGAGGCGGAACAGCTTTCACTTCGTCTGTGATCCGTTGTCTCGAGGCACATGGAGGAGAAGTTCGACTGAACACTGAAGTCACCAAAATTGTCACTGAAAATGGACGCGCTGTTGGAGTACGCACGCGTGCCGGTGAGATCCGCGCGCGGGAGTGCGTGGTAGCCCAGATCCACCCACACATTTTGGGGACACTCGTTGATGGACTGGACCCAGCTATTACAGACGCAGCTGCCAGGACAAAATTATCGGAGTACAGTCTGTTCGTAGTTCATGCGGCGTTGGAGAAGCCCCTTCGATACAAAGCAGGCGGGGAGGCCGACAGAACAGTCATGAACACAGTCTGCCCCAACAGCATGGATGACCTATTGAAGAGCTACGACACCATGGCAAAGGGGGAGATTCCAGATCCTATGATGGTTGGTGCATCATGCACTAACAATGCCGATCCGTCGAGAGCACCGTCTGGCAAGTCCACTCTTCATTCCGTCATCATGCTTCGCGCAGACAATGCCAAGGTTGGCTTCAATGGGTGGGACAAGATTAAAGATGAGGTCGCATACAAGTTTTTCGGATATTTATCTACATTTCTCAAGGACTTCACTCCGGATCAAGTGCGAGAGTATCATGTCGTCACTCCCCACGACCATCAACTGGACTCTCCTAGCTTCCAGCATGGCGACATCTGCGGCCTAAAAATGTCTTGGGATCAGATGGGCGCGGCTCGTCCTACTCCCGCCTTGGCCCAGTACAGAGTGCCTGGCGCAAAGGGCCTATATCTTGTGGGACCATTCATGCATCCTGGCGGTGGCGTTTGGGGTGGCGGTCGCCCTGTGGCTATGCGTGTCTTGGAGGATCTTGGTATTGATTTTGAAGCAACTATTAAGAGCTCGAAGACTTTGTCGGTTCGTCTTTAAAAAGGAGAATTACAGATTAGTTTATCACTGTGGCGGAGAATAATGCTTAAGGTCGGTTGGATATTGGAGCGACGATACGAACCTATAATGATCCGCGCCCTCATCGGCATATCTCAGCCGAAACCCGGGTCAATAGTAGACGAAATCATATCGTTGCTACTTCTGTCGTTACGCGGAAGGTTCTGTGCCCATGTGCCCATAACTTGGCTAAGAATATCTATATAAATGTTAGGAAGGTGTAGCATGTACAAGTAGAAAGTAGTCTTGCCCACTCCAAGACCTCATCACTCAGCCCACTCAAGATGTTTGTTAAAATATTCTTGCTAACTTTGCTAGCTGGTCTGGTCAGCACCTCCACATACGCTTCTATTAAGAATGAGAACGGCACTTTTGCGAATCCGGCGCCCTATGTGCGACCAAGGTTTCGCTATTGGCTTCCGGACGCATCTGTAAACGCATCCCAAGTCGCTGCGGACGTTAAGGATGTCGGTAGGGTGGGCGCAGGCGGCGTGGAGCTGCTCGGTTACTATTCGTATGGCGACATCGGGTGGTCCGACACTATCGTCCAGACCGATTGGACCAAGTACGGCTGGGGAACATTGCCTTGGAGTATTGACACCGCACAAGTTCGATGGTATCAGGACCCCTGCTAATCTGGATCTCAGGGACCTTGCAGGAGGCTGCCATTACCGCGGCGGACGAAGCCGGCCTCCTTATCGACCTCGCTCTCGGGCCTAGCCAAGGCGCGGGAGTTCCTGCTCCAGTCGATGCTGAAGGATTGCAGTGGGATCTTGCTGCTCACAATACAACTGTTTCAATTGGCAGTTACTTCGACGACATTCTTCCCGGATGGGGTCAAGGGCCACTCGTCGCAGCCACCACGGCTTTGATAACGGAATCAATCGATGATATCTCACCAGCAGTCAGGTATATGGCAACCAATTCACTCCAGGACGTTACCAGTCTGGTTTCCACGGATGGCTCTCTGAGCATCTCCTTCCCATCAAACGCTACTGGCGTGGGGTACGAGATATTTGCATTCTACCTTATCCACGGCCAGAGACGGGAAACGCAGACCCCAGCCGTGATTGGCTCGGAATTCCCAGGCGTGCCCCAATCCCCAGTTGTCGATTATGTAGAGAATGGTTCATGGGTTGTTGACCACTACTCTGCCCGAGGCGCCCAGCAGACGATTGACTTCTGGGAAACCCACCTGTTGAACGACAGCGATGTCACGGATCTTCTCGACTACGTGGGAAATTACATTTGGGAAGATTCTGAGGAATTCAGTGCTTATTTACAATGGACGAAAGACCTTCCAGAGATCTTCCTCAACACTCACGGGTACAACATTTCGGTATACATTCCTATTCTGCTGCACGGGAACGTCAATCAACATGGCGTAGAGCCGTCAGTATACTATGGGTTAAATGACACAGACACGGGAAATGCAGTGACGGCGGATTACCGTCAAATCGTACGAGTTCAATCCTCTCTTTATGAATGCTGGCTAAAACTAACCCTGACTCGTTGCAGTTGACAGAGCTATATGCCACCCAGTATCTAGAAACTCTCACAAACTGGTCACATACTCTAGGCATGGAGTCCTCGGCGCAACCCGTATACAACATGCCTCAAGATATGCTCTCGACCATCCCATATCTCGATGCGCCCGAGTGCGAGACTCTAGGCTTTGCCAATAATGTCGATATCTATAGACAATTTGCCGGGCCTGCCAACCTCGCGGGAAAGAGGGTCATATCTTCCGAGTGTGGTGCTACCGAGTATGCAGTCTTCCAGCAGGCCATTCCTGACCTACTCTGGAGTATTAAGCGCTCAGTGGCTGGGTCCATCAACAATTTCGTCCTACATGGCTATCCGTACACTGGAAACTACCCTAATACTACGTGGCCATCCCTAACAACATTTGTCTACCAGTACTCCGAAATGCATGGAAGACACCTGCCTGCGTGGGACTTTTACGGCGATTTCCTGAACTACACCGCGCGGCTTCAGTACATCGGGCAAACAGGCACTGCGAAGGTTGATGTAGCGTTCTGGCACAAGCAGCTCGACTACACGGAACAGTCCACCCAGTACGCTTCATCAGACTTGCTGAATGCAGGATATACGTATGAATATCTCAGTCCCGACAATCTTGTCCAATTGGCTACAGCATACATCAGCGACAGCGTGCTAGCTCCCACTCAACAGGCTTTCAAGGTTTTGGTGATTCCACAGACAGAGATCATGACTGCGAGTGGCATTGAAAAGGTGGCGGAATACGCAGCGGCAGGTCTCCCAATCGTTTTCTACGACGGGACTCCATGGGATACATTGACCTTGAACCAGACCGCGGTCAGCTACGTCAGCCAGACAATATCCTCACTGAGCAGCCTGAGCAACGTGTATAGTGTTGCGACCGGCGACCTTGCGACCTTCCTCGCTGATTCGTTGGGCATCCTCCCAAGGACTCAGGTGCAGGCAAACTCGAGCTGGTACACACACTGGCGCAGCGACGACGCCGCCGGCATCGACTATGTTTATATGTATAACGATGATACTAACTTCACCACTGGCAACATTACCTTTGCTTCGACCGGCGCCCCGTACTTCTATAATGCCTGGACTGGAGACACTACTGCGGTCGTCAGCTACCAGCAGACAAACACCACGACGACCATACCGCTCAGCTTGGCTGAGTACCAGGCCGTCATCATCGGGTTCCACCGGTCGGAAACGCCAGGCATACATGTCGTGAGCTCCTCCACCCCCGTATTCGCCATTCCCGGTTCGACCTCTGTGGGCATATACACCTCCTCGAGCGGCGGCGACTACACGCTGGACTTCTCCAACGGCAGCTCGACCACAGTAGACGTCCCAGCCTACGGTCCCATCAACTTGACCAACTGGACTCTTGTTGTCGAATCGTGGAGTCCTGGGTCGGATCTTTTCAATGTCGAGTCGACAAACAAGACAAACAGCACCTACTCTCTGCCCTCCCTCGTTGCTTGGAACGAGATATCTGGCGGCGAGCTGGAGAACACTAGCGGGCGAGGCTACTACAGCACGGCATTTTACTGGTCGCCCATTGTGGACGGTTCGACTATCGGCGCAGTCATAGATCTCGGGACAATTGTGCACACGGCCCGCGCCTCGATCAATGGCCAAGCTCTCCCCGCGCTAGATGTCACATGGGCGAGGGCGGACATCACACCGTACCTAGTCAGCGGCTGGAACACTATAGAAGTTGTCGTTAGCACGCCCTTGGGCAATGCTTTGAGGAACATATGGAGCGAGGTGATGTCGAGCGGGTACGGGCCCGATTCAGTGGACGCACCTGAGCCTACGAGTGCTGCATACGGGCTGATCGACAGCGTGAATGTGTTGCCTTACGTCCAAGTCTAACAGAAATTTTGAGCTCGGGCGGCGCTGGTTTCTCCATAGCCTACGTGCAACACGCACGTCGGAACAAGAGGATGGCGCGACCGAAGAGTTCGGATTATCTAGTAGGGTCAATTCACTTGCCTAGTAATTGAGTATTACGTCCTATGCATACAACAATCGGAGTCTCTTTGCCTCCCTGATCCCATTTCAGTGCAGCTCAGGGGTCGTATCAAGTACCGAATAAGGTCACGTAGACATTTGAAGTCCGTCAACAGTTGCATCAACTCACATCACGTAGTCAGAAGACTTATATATCTGTGTATTTTAGTAGCCGATAGTCCCGAGTAGCAAGTCCGCCGTCGAAATGACAAGCCGAGTCGAAGCGCAAGGGTATCCGAAGCTCGCAATATTTCAGCTACTGCAGGGTTCGGAACATACGAGAAGGCTTATTTCGTCACTATAGTGTATCAATTCTGATTTTATCTCAGTATCGATGCTTGCTTAGAAACAAAAGCGCCCGCTCCGATCTCCATACAATTGACCATAGGCCTTCGTACTGTCATTTGAAACCCTAGAAATGGATATTTTTGAGACAACATTTTAACTCTTAGGATATATCCCATGTTCGGCACAGGAGATGCAGAGTGAAGATTCTTATTCTCCTACTGGATGTCGAGCAAGCTCCTCGCCTCGTTACAAGAGAATCATAGCGTCTCGACAGTATTATTCCGTGGAGCTGGCATAACTAATTAGCTACTTTTGAAAAGATGCGTTTGAATCTATCAACAGCAGCCTTTAAAGGGAGACGAGTAGCTCCTTCTACTAGCCACGGTGAGTGCTCTAAGACGATATTATTCTAGTTTATGGACAGAATCTAAATATTTACGCTAGAGACCATGCGGCCTATTCACGCAAAGTTCCAGTAACCCTTACTTCTATCAGTACTCGAATACCGAATGTTAGATCTATATCCAATGTTCCAGACTCTACTGAGCCTGCCTAATCCAGCGACTTCGATTTTTCGTCCATTTATAACAGTAAGCACAAACTCGTAAAATCTGCTAAACTTCTAATATAGCAGCATTTCCTATATATACCTGACTTCTATTGTTATTGATTGGGAACATTTGCATACTAGCGGATTAGATAATGAGCTTTAAGTCCATGCACAAGGTTCAGAACTCTTTTTACAGTAGAGGTTAAATACTCCCATTTTCAACCTATATACAAGTACTACCACACAGAAAGTCGTTTTCAATCCAGCTTCTCTGGTCCAGTAATTCTGTATGCAGGCTCTAGAAAATTAAAGCGAAATAATGCTCGGCATTCAGAAAACGCATGGGGTTTTGCTAGTTCTCCCACCAATAAGCTTTCGACTTTATCCAAACTGTAATCGAGCAGTTTTCATTGGTACCCTTGAGTGGGGTCAAGACTAGCCCCGTTTTAAGTGGATTCGATAGCGGAATCGAGGGAACTATAAGCACAGGCTTATAACTTCCCTTGCAATACCCACTAGATAATAGCGAATTCGCTATACTAAACTCTCAATGTAGGCTGCTTTTCGACCTGTCTAATGACAATAGTACTTCTCATGCTGTACATCAGCCAGAGGGCTATGTGATCGAGTGGAGCATAGCGCAATATCGTGCTTGCTAATAAACCGATGAACACCAATGACGACACTGCTATATCATGAAGACGGTGGTGAGATTCTTTTTGGGACCAAACCATCAGGGTACACCTCTGAGTCGGAGTTCTATCGTCATAACCATCAAGGTACTCCTTCTGATCGGATGATAAATGCATCTTTTGAGCTTAATATCTGCTACTTCTTTGATTTGTTTAGGTCTTAGGATTAGTATTAATACTGCGATGTCGTGGCTCCTCACCTCCTTCTCGGCTTGCGATTTTTCCCTTAATATTCAACAAGTCACAGTCAAAGAACCACTCCATCTACACCAGCAACATCACTTTGTAAAGATGGCGCCTATTGCGATCGATGAGCCAAGCATTGCACCTTCTTTGCCAGTCACCAGCAAGTCGGCCACGCTCAACACCAATGACACCCACGGTGTAACCGTTGACAGACAACGGGACAGAAAGCTGCCCATTACTCTGTTGAGCGGCTTCTTGGGCTCAGGCAAGACCACGCTGTTGGAGCGCGTCTTGACCTCCAATCACGGCTACAGGATCGGCGTGATTGTCAATGATATGGGCGCGTTGAATATCGATGCGGCCCTGTTAGCGAATCATCGTGTGCAACAGTCGGAGGAACGCGTGGTAGAAATGCAGAACGGTTGTATCTGCTGTACCTTGCGTGGTGATCTTCTAGAAGAAGTGGCCCGTCTCGCCAATGAAGGCAACGTCGATTACTTGGTTATCGAATCATCGGGCATTTCCGAACCGATGCAGGTTGCGGAGACGTTCAGCGATGAGTTCGCCGAGATGCACATTCAAGCCGGCTTGGACCTGGAACAGGAGATGGCAGTCGATACCGAATCGGCGAGTCGCAATCGCAACGTGGCTCAAATCCTGAAAAAAGGCGGCTTGTCGACCATGTCACGCCTGGATTGTTGCGTTACTACAGTTGATGCTGTCAATTTCTTCAACGATTTTGAAACGGCCGACTTCTTGGCTGATCGTCATGGCAAAGACGATGTACCCGAAGAAGATGACCGCAATGTCAGCGATCTGCAGACTGATCAGATTGAATTCGCTAACGTGATCCTGATTAACAAGTGCGACCTTGTTCCCCAACGCGAAGTGCAACGCATTCGTTCGCTGGTTCAAACGCTCAACCCGGGTGCCAAGATCTTGACTTCAGTCAAGGCGAACATCGATGTCGGTCAACTGTTGGACACTCAGCTTTTCAGCTACGAACAGGCGGCCTTGGGTGCTGGCTGGCTCAGGAGTCTGCGCGAAGAAGTCAAGCCTGAGACAGAAGAATACGGCATTGGGTCGTTCGTCTTTCGTGCCCGCCGTCCATTCCACCCTGAACGTCTGTGGGAGCTGATCAAGCACAACTTTGTCGTCATTCAAGAGGAGTTCATCGAGGATGCCATGGACCAAGGGAACAGGGATGAGGACGAGGACGAAGATGACGAAATGGAGGATGGGGACGACGACGAGGAAGAGGACGGCGAAAGCCAACCGCAACTCAACCCGAAAGCACGTCTGGATGCTAAGAAAGCCAACCCGACGTTCGCACCTTTGTTGCGATCTAAGGGCTTCGTTTGGCTTGCCACACGTCCTCTCATGTTCGGCGAATGGAGCCAAGCCGGTGTCATGTTAACACTCAAGGGTGGTGATGTATGGCGCTGTGAGGAACCCGAGTCCGAGTGGCCTGACAACAAGGAAATCCGACAAGCAATCCTCGCTGACTTTCAAGGGCGCTGGGGGGATCGACGCCAAGAAATCGTTTTAATCGGTCAAGAGATGCAAAAAGGTGGCCAGGAACGCTTACAAGCTGCTTTGGAGAGCTGCTTGCTTGATGACAAAGAGTGGGCAGCATGGGAACGCATCATGAGCCATCGTCGCTGGGACATGGACAAAAAGACGGAAAAGTTAGAGCAGCTTTTCGAGGACGGTTTCGAAGACTGGATCATTCAAGGTCACGATCACGATCACGAAGGCCACGATCACAAGAATTGATATGTATACTTGATTTTACTTGTGACTCATTCCAATTCGATTATATAAAAGTCAAAAGTTCTGTAATTGCAAAAATAAATCTTTTTCAGGTATCGAGATACTATATGAATAGGGAGTGCTTGTTCACTGCGTAGAAGGCGCCTGTTAAGCACAGTTTCAACGGCTTTTGTTTGAACCTTGACTACATAAGTAGCTGTCACAGATCCTCTGGAGGCTGGTCCAGCTGCCGCGCAGTAGTTGCGCAAGGTGTCTGAAACCCAAAGGGGCTTTACTATTCGCATTGTGTTGTGCCAAGTTTTCACCGGGTGAGGAATGGCTAGCTAACAAGTCCAGATACTAGAAGGTATAGAAAGCGCCAATCGTGGGCGCGGGAAGACTCTACTGGAACATTGTGTTGTTTTGCGACCTCGCGCTGAGCTTCTGACGTGTCGTCATAGATGATTCTCACTTGATGAGAGCTTGGCTTAGAGACAACTGTGTGGGAGGTCATAATACTGCTGAAGAACAAATCCTGGTCAACCTGTCTAGCTATGGTCATGTCAATGCTGGAGAATCTAGCGGCCCTAAGCTAGACGTCCCATTGCGGCTCTGTTAGACAAGGACTGCGTGAGGATCGCGCCTCATGTTCTAGAGGTGTCTACCAATCTTTCAGAAGGCTAAAGATGAAACCAAGCTACAGAGTGTCGGGGTCTGTCGATTTAGGCAGAAGAAACCTGCCGTTAGGCTTTAAACCTTGGGGATATTGGATAACGAGGTTTGCAGGTTGTTGGTAGCATGCAGAACATGGTTCGCCACAACTAGATCGTAGCTATTGGCCTCAAACCTTGAGAAACGGGGTCTTGTGATATATCACAGACACGAAAATTCATGCACTGAGAGTGTTCGAACTTAGTTTAGGCTGATGGGAAGAGGGCTGGAGATATGTCTGTGTAATCGTACTTGGCGCACTTCATGATACCTACTGGCTTCGTTAGCATTCTGAGTTCGCAAACTCAATCTGAGTGGAGTGAAAGAAATGAGTATATTCCTACAAGGAATAACTTAAAAAGGGCGGGAGGGCGAGGGCGTGGGGGAACTTGCCATCTGCGTTTATTGTCTCTAGGATTTTCGTAGTGATACCACCAGTGCCAGCACCAACCTCAAGAACCTTCATCGACGGGTTATGATGAGCAATGAGGTCGACAAACTGACATACAGGAGATGCATGATGGTAGTTGGCTAGCATTTCGTGGTAGTAGAGATCGAGAAGTCCATCTCGGAACATTAAGTCCAATAGATCAACTTCACCAGTGAGAATGCCGATCAAATTCTGGCTAAGCGTCATAAGAAGCTGTCCTTCCGCACCAGATTGCTGCACCTCTTGAATCAAGCGCATTCGATATGTCATATTCTGCTCGAGTTCGTGAAGAGTTTACCATGGACTTGTACATCTCCTCGGCGAAATGTTTTGGCTTGATGTCGCATCCAGTCCACATATGCCACAAGATGCTTCTCAGGGATTGGCAACGCATGCCGATTCAGGAAAGACAGGGAATTTTCAATGGAATGTTTTCTCTGGTCAGCAACTCTACCCATCATTACAATGTTTTCAGATTCTCCTTTCCCTCCAATCACGCATATATCACGGGCTCGAACGTCCGTATGGAGCGAGCACTATATGCTGGAAGCTTCCGAGCAACCTCGCGGTGTTTTACAGGGCCCTCCTCCCAGATGAGGCCGCTCAGGTTGGCACCGCGGTTCTGGAAGTCAGTCTTCCTGAAGAGCTCCAGGCCCTTCTTCGCCGGCGAGTAGATATCGACAAAGGCCTGGGGGGTGAAAAAGACGAGCTCGTTGGGCGCGATCCGCACCACATCCCCATACTTGTTCAGCACATCTTCAATAGCCCATGGGTAACGGCCCGAAAGCCTAGCACCTATTGTTAGGCGCCACTTTCGTGGCTGTTGAGGTGGGGCTCGAAGTTTCTACTTACCAGTGACGGGCATACCAGATATTGGAAACCGCAGCGATCCGCGGCCCTGGGAACTTGGCAAGAGGATGAAAGTATAGCAGATAGATGCATCTCAGCGTTGCGTAGACAGAGATCTTTGGAGAGTAGTCAGCGAGAGGTGCGCAGAGACCATGGTGACGATGACACAGCTAGCATACCGCACCCAGGACTACAGTCACAACGACCTCTGTCGTCAAGTCTTTATGCGAAAGGATCTGATGAGCCATGGCATTTCCACCAGGGCACGTAAAACAGGTTGCGCCTCAATGTCCGGTCTGATAAGTACTGACTGTATACTGGATCGTTGCACCTTCACAACAGGCCACCTACAGAGCTGCGTGGCCAGCCCGTACGCCTGGCTCTTGCGATTAGGTAGTTATGCTGGACGTCTGATAACACCGACGAAGGAATGGGGGGTAAGAGAAGAAAAGAACTAACAAGACTGCATTCGTCCTGGTGCGATTCTTGGCCCCGAAAGCCTGATAAGCATCGGCCCATTAATATTGCATAGCTGGGTATTATCGTAGCGGTAGTCTTTTCTACAGTGCAGATGCAAGGTTTTGTAGATCAGGAAGGTGACTAGCTGCGAGGTCGAAAGGTGCTACCTCTTCAGCTCGGAGATGAGATGGCACGCTACCTGACGGTAGCATCAATCACATTTTGGTCTCTAGCGTGTCTCAAGCACTGGCATATCAGAATTGGACCCCGCGTCGTTGTTGGATGGCTAGGTCTGACTATTGCATACCGCATACTACGTTTCCGCATCGTCAAGGATGATGAGCGGAGTTTCCGGCTGTGGAATGTATGGATGGCCTTTCTCTCTGCGCTGCCATTGGTTGCAGCCTCAGGGATTTAATACTTGGGGAATCTTGCAAGGCTGCTGCTTGTCTTCCTGCAGAATCTAGGAGTATGAATACTACGCCGGTCTCTTCAGAATGTATTACATAGGGAACTTTGGATGCCACCAACCGGCCTTCTTCGGCAGCTAGGAAGCGGCCCATTGGTCCGTACAAGTTTATGTATGCACATTGGTGCATATAACGAGGCCCCTGACACTCTTGAGCGCTGAATCACAGTTGGGGACTTAGGGACCAACATGCTTAGCCCCAACTTCGGTACTTTTGAAGCAACTGTTCGGGGTCGGGATCGACTAGAAGCCCGTCTCCCAAACTTAAGTTTAGAGTTCACCATAATATTTCGCATTGGATTGAGCACGTTTTTCAATTCCAAAATTTTTGACCAACTAGATGCACTACTACCTCCTTTCACTTGGCCGAGCTATGCCTACGCCGATTTTTGTTCTTCTACATGGCGCGTGGCATAGTCCTCGCTGTTGGGACCTTCTCGTTGTCGAGCTCAACAAGGCTGGCTACTCGTCTGTTGCACCTGCATTGCCGTCATCAGGCTCTATACCACCAACTCCTGATTGGTCCCAAGACATCCAAACGATCCGCGATACTGTCTCTGGCCTCGCTCGAGAGCATGACATAGTAGTTGTTGCACATAGCTTCAGCGGCATGACTGCTGGAACCGCTCTGGAAGGCCTTGATAAGGAATCGTGCTCATCTAAGGAGTGGAAAGGAGGGGTCATTAGGCTCGTTTATATCACGGCTTTCTTGGTCCCTGAAGGCTTTCAGCATTCTCCGAAAGGAAGTCGCGATAACATGATCCCAGAAATGCGAACAGATCTCCAAGTTGGTCAATGCTTCTTTCTAGATCGCAGATATATCAATTGCTAACTTTATGACTCAGGCAGGCATTGTCACAGTGCTCCCAGAGGATGCCAAAGACATTTTTTATCAAGATCTGAGCGATGAAACTGTCGCTGAGCTAGTACAGGACTTGAGGCCCCAAAGCCTAGGAGCATTTTGGAGCACAACCACATATGCTGCATGGCGACACATTCCAACTACCTACATCCTCTGTCTCAGAGATAAGCCTACTACTGTTATTGCTGCTCAATACTTGGTTGATGCAGCAAAGGCTAGCGGAGTTCATAGAATTGATAACATTATCAAGCATGATGCTGGCCACTCTCCCTTCATCAGCCAGCCCGAATGGGTTGCTAAAACTCTTATCGATGAAGCAGGCCGCATCTGATTGGGAAGGTACGGAAAATCAAAAAGAATAGAGTAAGCCGAGTATTTCACCTTCCAATCTACCACCATGGGCTAAAATTTCATGTCCTACGCCCAAATAGAGCCAAAACTAACAAAAAGAGGGGAGAAGATACTGCCACTACTAGGCGACAGCGGACCCTGAAAGATACATGTTATTATAGGACCAGCTAGATTCCAACGTGGGAAAGATTGAAAGAAAGTACTTTGACAAAGAAACAAGCTTTGCGGGAAGGTATTGCATTGAGATAGATGAGAAACAGTAGGCGCTGCTGCAGTATATTCATGACGATACATGCTAATATGTTCCACTGCGCTTCGGCTGGGCTATCTGAGAAGATGAGACTAAAGAATGCTGCTAGAAAATAGCCGACGAGTAGACCAGCCACAATGCGCAGCTGAAGACGCAGCATCCGATCGATTTGATTAGCTGTAACATAGCTAAGAAGCCAACATGGGGCCAACAAAGAACTAACCTCGAGGGGTATGCTAGTGAGGCACACTTAAGTATCAGCGTAAGTATCAGGTTAACAGGACTAACTCTTCTTCCGTTTCAACCTCAACCTTTTTCCACTCCTCAAATTTCCTAAAAACTCACATCAAAGTACACTGAAGTCTTCGTTGTCTACTATTAGTTTTCATACTCATGAATCCACATACGCTGGGATTTTGATGTGAAATGCATTGCCACTCCTTGCAGCTACATGTGCATGAATCGATTTACGTTTCCCGAATATTGAGGTTTATATAGGATAATTCACTGACATAAACCCGAAGACTCCTCTCCACCTATTACTAGGTAGCTAGTAATGGACGGAAAGGGCGATTTGCACCCAGGAATGAATCGTTGTTATTGTCAGGTCAACCCGTACCGTTAATCTTCTCTACAGCAGCCAGATTGGTATTTACATACGCTTATATCCAGCTGAATCCCAGCCTATCTAAATGTACCACAAGCCGAGATCAGTTCTTACGCTTCTGGCCTCCAGCGAATAGCGGTCCACCGAATAAAGGCCTAAAATGCACTGTGGCGGGTCTCCTCAAGGACCCGGGTTAGAAGCTCCTGCAAATCCTTCGCCAATTTCTCATTCTTGGTCATCTGCGCCAACAATTCGTGGATTTGCAAGGCGCACTGGTGCATTGAGGGCCATAGCAGGCAGCACTTCGCGGACATCACTTTCCACAAGCGACAGCCCGGCCCCCTGAAAGAGTTCCGGCGGCCGTGAGACTAACCTGGGGCTGAGACGTGGGTCCTGCGGCTGTGATAGTTCTATAAGCTCAGTTAGGGTTAGTATCTTCAAAAGCCAATAAATTCTTATAGTTAAAGGGTTATTTATTATATTCCCGTACATATCAAGTATTACTTTTACTGCCTCTGTTTAGCATAAGCTTTTAGAGTACAAAGGATCCATTTTTGTAGTTCGTTTGCTTTGCTGAATTACGTACAATGGCAAGCGATTGAGAACCCGCCATGCAGCGGGAATGTAGCGAATACAAAAGCGCAAACGCATATTTCCAGATTTACAATTATCTGCTGATAGTATCGCAATTCATAACTCCATTTTGGCACCTACCTGTCTTCACCCGCACGTCGGCTTATAACATGAAGTACCCGATACTTGTGCTATTACTGCAGTGTCACTACAACTAAAGCTTGTCGTTAGGATAAGCCTTTTTTGACAGCTTCGATAGCCTAAATAACCTTAGATTCAGTATGTAGCTTTATAATAGTGGTATCAAGGTCCTGTACAGAGATAGACGTATTCGGATCAATTGATCTTAAAAAAGAAAAGCTCTAGAAAGAAAGGTAGTTGAAGAGGCGGTGTGACCGGCTAGAGTGGCCGGAAGCTACCCCTTCTGACTTATCTCTGCTTCGCTATATAGACAATCCTTGAAGATTAAACTTAGGACCGAAGTATGCAGTTCGACCCCAGAACAGGTAAACAGTAGTTGCTAGAATGAAGACGCCCCCAACAATTGCCGACGCATAATTCCTGTAAGTAATTGTTAGTACGGCTTAGAGAAAACGTACTTAGTGTAGATGAGAGGCAGTTACTCACATATTCTCGGAGGTCACGGGAAGTTGAATCGGAAATGACATGATAACGAACAAGAATGAGTATATAAGCACCGCTGCAGCATTGAACATGTATCGGTACTTTCCCAGGTTCCACGGACCATATTCCAGCTTGAGCTTTCTCCCGTAGACCAAATGTAAGATTATCGGGATCAAGTAACTCAAAACCTGAATCGTGACAGTGCCACTCGCGATGCCATAATATGCGGTCGAATTGCCAACGTAGATAGCGGCGACCGCAATCTCAAGAATGACTGCGAGGATGACTGCATAAATCGGTGTGTTCCAGCGGGGGTGAATCTTGGAGAAAAGTTTGCCACAGGGCATCGCATGGTCGCGAGCTTGAGCCATAATGATGCGAGAGATACATCCAACGCAGTCGATAGACGACATAAAAGCAACAATAATGATTGTGCAGCTTAGAGTAATGCCTGCCGCGTTGGAGCCCGTAGCTTGGATGACAATCTGGCTGCGATCAATAAACTTTACCCATCAAGAGATTAGGTGGTCAATTGAGTGTTTCTTACCAAGGCCAGGGGATTCAGAGATACAATAGGAGACTGGAGGAGGACAGCTGGGTCACCCATGCAGAAGGCCAGGACTAACACAAATGGTATTCCAATGGCGATTGAACCTACGACGCCCCATAGCATGGCGCGTGAAACGTCAGTCCTCGGATTTTTGGTCTCCTCGGAGAATCTTGCGCTTGAATCTATAGCCAGAAAACCGTAAGCACCAGGCAGCATGCCCACCATGAACGCAGCGCCATTGCTATTCCAGCCAGTGTTGTCCTGGATGGTAGCGAATACAAGCTTGGCTGAATTCTTCTCTGCCGTTGCCAGCAACGTGATGATGATTGCGAAGAAGCCGAGAATGTGGACGGAGAGACCTAAAGAAAATTACGCTTGCTGTAAGTATGTGCTCAAGACTATAGATATATGTAATCCAATGCTTTTGCTATGTATCACTTACCGAAAATAGATATATGGTGGAGAAGTCGAGGTACGAAGATGTTGATCAACATGGCTATGAGAATAATAGCAACAAATATCTATGCAGAGCAACATCAGACCCTGGACAAGAATAAAAACGGCGTCTTGAATTATCATCTTGAGTTGAAGCTCATACCAGGTACGTTTGATATCTTTCGGGAACGTAGCTGGGATGGGCGATGGCGATGACGGATTGAGTCGACAGAGCGAAGGCGAAGTTGGCGCCGATGGATGACAGGACAGTCATACACAGCAGAATCCAGCTCGCGTACCAACCCTGAACGCGCATTGGTCAGCCTCAAGCTTGGTCCATTTTGCGGATACTGAGGCTTCGTCTTACAATCATACGCCTCATCCATGGCGGCGCGAGGGCCACGGTCCAGTGAGATTGGCCAGCCGCAGAAGGCCAAATGCTACGATGGTCTCATTAGTGGGGCTATAATACGGGGTGCTAGGGCAGAAATATGATCTGGCTTACCTGGCGAACTCAGCTAAGGAGCAGGTGGTGCAAAGTGCACCAACTGACGAGAGTATATAGCCCCAGAAGAGGACGGTAGGGCCGCCACCAAGCAATACTTGATAAAGAGATACAACGATTGACTCCCACTGCAAGAATTTCTCAGCACTCTCTAACCTGACACGTAAGCTTTCCCACCAGCAATACTTACACCTGCACCGAGTGCGATGAACATAGATACAAGTGTGGTGAAGTTGTACCTCTTGTGGAGGATGTTGGGGTCATCTGGGCCATTTTCGGTGAAGTCAACAACCTGTCCTGAAGAAATGCTCTCGTGGCGAGAGAGATGCCTATCGCCCTTCACCATGATGGCCTTGTCAGACTCGGATAATTCTTTGGCAGTCATGGTTGGATACAAGAAAAGGATGGATAGATTCAGGGCTGATGGGTAATCACGGACTCATTCTGGGTGTCGTCAAGGAGGGAATGAAAAAGGCTGAAGATTCATTAATCTGGCGTCGAAACCAATTATAAAGCAGTTGTACTCGTTCAGAAGGGTAACGCCTATCTCTGAGTCCGAAGTAGCGGGTCCCAACCGCTCTTGGGCAAAATCCGGGGCACTAGATAGCCGGATTACCTCGGCTTCCGCTGAAACTAAGCCAGTTTGTAAAGTCCCGGACGGAGACTAAGCAGCCCAGCATGGCTTGAACCAAGAGATTCGAAATGCGTCTAACAGTTATTCGTGGCACAGGGTTGTCACATTGACCATGGCGACCATCGGAAAGTCTTACCGCGGGACCGCCCTGAAAAATATAAGCATCCACCCCGAGATGCCTAACTTTTCGATCCGACATTTATTTCCATGAAGCATGTTAACCTCGGTGTAGTCTATTACAGCTTTCAGATCACGGCCTGTTCGTTAGGAATGCTTTCATCGGCGGACAGTGGGTTTCGACGCCGTCCAAGTTCAACGTATATAGCGCGTCAGCAGACTTCACCTCGATTTCTCATTGCATAAACTAGCTACTTTCACTAATCGTTTAGTTACTCTCCGAGAGCTAAAGCTAGTGTCGAATGCAGAGACATGAACAGCCCCTGAAAACTTGACCAAGTCTCGAACTGCAACCTCGATGATAATAGGCCATCAAGAGTACGCATGCCGCCCAGCCAGTATACTTCGACAACACCACTGGTACGGGCCGAGGAACGGTTCTCAGGCACCGCCGAAACATTTACCAAGCTCGCCGGAATGGCGGCAACGCTCCAGACCTGACCCCAGCTCAACTCTGCAACAACCCATGAACCGCTCGTGAATAAGGCAGCCATCACCAAGATCGCTAAGAATATTTAGGATGCCATGTATAAGGGGCCAAAATCGAGATTAGCGGCTTATTTTGAGTCGACCGTACTTTTCTGCCATGACTCCAGACATGATGGTCAGTAATGACCAGACTTTCGGGCCACTTGTCCCTGTGTTCGAATTCAAAACCGAGGACCAGGTGGCTTCGCTCACTAATGATGCTGAATTTCGACTCGCCGGTTACTTCTTCTCTCAGGAGATAAATCGTGTCGCGCGGGTGGCGGGAAAGCTGAAGGTCGGCATGGTCGCTGTCAATATAGGCAAAGATTAGCTTAGTCGAGAACCCATTTGGGGGTCTCAAGGCAAGTGGCTAGGGCGAGGAGAGTAATTTGAACCGCATAGCTGAATACCAGAACACCAATAACGTCACCGTTGGTAATAAGTATATTAGGAAGGCATAACGAAAGCTTAACGTGGTGTGAGAAGGGTTCCAATATTCTTATGGCCCCAACTGCACCTGTTTCTAGCTAGCTGCTATTTCCAGTAGTATATGAGGCAAGTATGAATAAATCAGACGTATTTTAGGCCAATCCATAGCGAAATTATAAGATTGTCTACAAGTGTTCTTGTCTAATAAACTATGTTCCAGTAAGGCTCTGTGTGCTATTCAGGTCATTATTGTTGAGATCAGTTTCCTATTCCTAAGGTGGATGGGCAACTATGAGAACACTGGCGAAAAAATATATTCGTTTAACCTTGGATCGCTTGCAGGTCTTCAATAAACTTCCTGCTCTTATCTTCCCAGAAGCTGAATCGACGTAGAGCTTCCTCAAGCCGACACTGTGTCATTTCATCGTCATGATTATACTTGTCAAGGACACCATCTTCCAAGTAATCCTCGTCTAGAGAATGAAGCTTCTCGACACCGATCTGGGACACGAGTTGAGCGATCCGATCGGCCGTCTCGTTTGGCATCGGCGGGTTCCAATCCTCCCATGCGAACCCTGGCTGATTGACCTGATCCGCTACGGGGACTCTCCAAAGACCCTTCTTGTACTTGGGTAGCTGGCCAGAAAAGGCAAGATCTTCTAGGAGAGCACGCCTCATAGTGACATGATCAGCGCCAAGAACGACCGAGCCCATGGCCTCCCGTGGACTCAAGAATCTATTCACAATCCAGTGTCAACATTTCAACCTACATGGATGACTTCTCCTATAACTCACGCAGCTGTTTTCATCTGAGGCGGGCTCTTGCCTGTCCTCTCTTTGAGGATGTCATAGGCTTGGCGTATGAGCAGATGTCTGGCTGACATGGGATGCTCACTGATGGGATCGGCAACATCAGGCCAGACGCCTAGGTCAGTACCTGCTTTAGGCTCTATGTAGGTTTTCAGTCTTGTGGGCTGCATCATGAACATCTGGGACAGCCGCAAATACCGTTGTAATAGTTAGAAATGGCATACATGCCGGCTTGGTATGCCGCCAAGGCTTGCGGGACCGAAAATAGTGCTGTACCCAGCGTCTTGATACCCTCGCTAGAGAGCGCCTTGGCAGCCTGAGCACCAGCGGTAGTCATGGCGATCTTGATAGCAATGCGGTCTCTGCAGGAGAGCATTAGCCCGGCTCACATACAGATTTCTATTGACGGTAAAGCTAACGCAGGGATGCCAGCGTTGAGATAGGCCTTGTGGCGCCGCCGTGCATCAAATAGGACATAGTTCTTGTCGTAAGCACGAGAAGGGGAGGTCTGTGTCAAGCATATGCCTGAGATAGCAGGTGCGACGGTCGCGGCGATACGAGCCAGCTAGGAAAAGGTCAATAGAAAGATAATCTCTTGCAACAACACCTCAAGCAAGACTTACAGCTTCCACATAAACATCATCCCACGGCTGACCCTTGAGCTCTCTGATAGTGGCTGTGACAATGTGACTATTCTCAAGTGCTATGAGCGCCTCGTGAACGAGCTGCTGGTTCGAGGTTTGGTCATGAAATGTGATGGGCATAGATTTGATGAAGGCGACATCGAGTGAGTCAACATCGACATCGATATGCTCCTCGAGCTGCTCGAGCAGTGTTCTGGACATGTTGGTGCTTGTATGAACCTCGCACTTTACTTGGCCGGCTTACACGGTTCTGTGAATGGATTTCTGCACCATAGACTTTTTCAACACTAGGCGTCTGGTTTACTACAACTCAGTGCTCAGTATACTCAAGTAAGATTTGCATTCGTGCGCGGAACAGATAGTCAAGGCTGAATTAACGCCGGTTGATTACCGAAGTAGTCCCAACATGGTGCTTCAAGTCGGATTCCGAAGGGAAAATGTAGTTTCCGGTAGCGAGCTTGCAAGTCCACGCCACGGGAATGATTTCCGCCAATATGTCCGAGAACCAGAGCCAAACCATATGCATTTTTTTTTCTTCTTCTTTTTCAACTTGCATTTGACCATTTTGATGTGCCCCTAGATAAAAGGAGGGAGCCGAGACTATACTAATGTCAGTTAACCCCCCCCCGGGGCCCCTCCAAAAGAGTTGACAGAACCAGGTTCAGTTGGCACTTCTAGCATCCTATCCAGCATTAAACAAGTAAGCGGAGATGGCCGATCCTAAACCGCTCTCTAACAAGGTCATTACTGTGACCGGCGCCGCCCGGGGTATCGGTTTCGCTACAGTGCGATATCTCATTCCACGAGGAGCAATGATTGCCATGTCAGACGTAACACCGGACACTCTCGAGGACAGCTACCAGGCTCTCAAGAAAGAGTTTCCGGATGCTAGGTTGACAAGAACTCTGGTTGATGTTGCTAAAAGGCAAGATGTCGACAATTGGATCCGAGATACCTTGTCTGAGTTTGGCAGAATTGATGGCTGTGTTAACAACGCGGGTGCGCTCTTGATGTTCTATAGACAGAGTTTTCAATCCTTCATCTTGGTCTAGGTTTGCTAACATTCGACTAGGAGTTGGTAACGGCCCTCTTTGCCCCATCACAGAGGTTGAGGACGATGACTTTGATAAAGTCATCCGCGTTAATCTGGGCGGCGTGAGGAACTGCTTGCGAGCGCAGCTGCGGGTTGTCAAGGAGGGTGCAAGTATCGTCAATATCGCTAGTGCACTTGGTATCACTGCTATTCCACTACTGGCCGCTTACTGTGCTTCCAAGCACGGTGTTGTGGCTCTTACCAAAGTGGCTGCCAGAGAGAATGCTGATAGGAGTATCCGAATCAATGCTGTCTGCCCGTAAGTTAGCCCCAAATTCCAACGTCTGGCCTCGGGACATGAGACTTTCTGTGTGGCCAAGGACCGAATTGCAGTTTACTAAACGTCGTTTCAGAGGCCGAGTAGATTCCATCTTGGTCCAGCAGAGAATTCATAGCGAGGAGGATAAGCAAAAGATCCTGTCAACACAGCTTTTCAAGCGTCTCGCCCAACCAGAGGAGATGTCAGGAATCATTGGGTTTTTGCTTGGCCCCGAAAGCTCGTTTGCAACCGGGACTTTGTACTCGGTTGATGGAGGTTGGATCAGCTAACTTCTACACTAGTGAGACTATCACATCATCAATACAACCTTAGGTTTGGGTAGCACAGAGGAGACAAGAGGATTTATCTTGATCACTGGACTAAGCATTGCATGAGAAATCTGCTAGTCGGAGCCAAAGCCTCGTTGACCTTGAGTTGGATGGTTTGGTAAATATAGGGGTTAGCTCTTGTTGTATGTTTCAGTGCCGAGGATATCGATCTGGCTTTCTCGTGACTCTGATCAGACCCGCACTTAGAGAAACACATCCCGTGTGGCATGCACATGCTAGTTGTTGAGATAATATGATGCTTCTTTCCTCTTGATCTTGACCTTTTAGTTATCTATGTAGAGCCATACCACTTGTGAACACCGAGATAGACGTTGCTCCAACGCCCTCTTTCCATGACTCTGGCCACCTCTTTTTATCTCGTTGGCTGCTAATGCATAGTCTCTGTGTCCAGAACTCTGATTATAGCGTCTATGGACCCCCATACAATCTTAACCCTCTTCCTGACCAGCTCGTTGGTAGTTCACTACTCCCAGCTTAATATATCTAGGTGATTACAAGCGAGAAATGTTTGAAATTTCTGTCACTATTTGACTTTATTTTAAGGCGATGCCGAGCTTTTCACAAACTTCTACAACCTTTTCCTGATCTACAACGTAGGCTTTATCGGGCAAAGCCACATCCTTATTTGGAGTTCCAGCCTCATGGATGACCGCTTCGATCCCGTCACTGCTTGTATAACTCCACATGCGGCAATACTTGGTTTTGAACTGCAAGGAGAAGGGCTGCCCATTAGTGATGAAAACAACTTCACCCGCATATGCATCTGTGGGCTCTCCATCACCCAAGGTGAAGGAGATGATGCCATCGAGCAGGACTAGGCAGTGATGAGTGTTGGGAAATGACATTTGACGTGAAAAGACCCCAGGTTCGTATATAATTGATGACTCGATGCAGGAAATGGCGAATTTCCCTTCGGACTGCCTGGTGGTGACGAAAGGTCGAGAGGCTACACCGCCGAGAACCCATCTAGGTCCCTTGTTCCACTTGAGGTAGTAGGGTTCACACCCGTCTGGCAGGAACTCGTCAGCCTCGGTCCAGGGAGTGGGCTCAGCGGGATTCTCGACAATCTCCATGTAGTTATCGTATGTAGGGCCGTTGACATCGTCTCCTAGCCGCTCCTGTATAGCTTTCAGACTGTCCTGGTTATCGTGCTCGTTGAACATGAGCCCATCGAACGGATCTGAAAAGGCTCGGAAGAAGTCAACCCAGTGAGCTGGAGTAATCAGAGGCATCACTTTGGTGACAGGTCCAAGAGGTAGAGGCTTGTGTAGAGTGTTCTATGTACTGACATTAGAATTGTCCGATATCGCGTGTGATATAAGGGCTGGGTTCATGGCTTACTGGAGGGACGTAGGCAAAGTCACCAGGGCCCATGATCCGGCATTGGTCCTTGCACCAGACCTGCATAGTGCCTTCGGTCAGGAGAAAACAGTCGTGGGTAATTTTATGGTGGTGAAACCCCTGTGTGTTTGAAAAAGGTCCATCCCAACCAAACACAGTCATCCTATCGCCGGTCTGTTTCTGCGAGGCATAGAACCGAAAAGCGCCCATCAGCCCTGGCAGGGTGAGAATCTCACCATCCATACGGTTGACAATGTAGCTACCGCCATCTTCTCGAGGAGTAGAGACACGTGGAAGCGACATTTCAGAAAAAGTATAGATGTGCTAAGCAGTGAAGGTTCGAGATGGAATTATCCGGGCGTGATCACAAATGCTTGGGCTGTGATGGTGCAGTTAATCCGGGTACTCTGTTCAGGAACTTATACAGGCGGGCTATGACCCCGCGATATTCCGCATTCATTGCTTTAGTCGTTCGTGGGTCCTTCATGTCGTTGACAGGTCGTGGCGAAAGCACGGGGAAAAAAAGCCGACTAAAATAGGAAATGTTCACGGAAGGCCGAAAGTTATCAGGAGCGTGCCCGGGTGGACCCGCACGGCTGATCGCTCGGCGCCAAGACCCTGGTCCCCCTAGGTGCCACGTAAGAAATCTCGAGTAACATTCGGAAGATTCATACTAATCAATCCGATCAGTTCACACCGATTACGCGTCGTTTCCTTATGCAACAGGCATTGTCATCTAAGGAGTTTTGACTCGATAGACCTATCTCTGAGGAAGGGGGTGTCAAGTGCGAGATCACATTTGCTTGGAAGGTACATGCTTTAGGATAGAGAAACTCGGCGATAATTTGTCCACTTATGCTAGAGTGGGTTGTTTTATTTGATGACCTCGCCATTATGTAAGGTGAGGCCCCGGGTTCTCTCATGTAAACTTCAAAATCGACTTGCCTATATTCTCCCCATTGAACAGCTTGACAAGAGCGTCTGGCCCGTTTTCGATGCCCTCCGTAATGTCAAATACTGGCTTGACCTGCCCTTCATTGATCCACCTCTGCATATTGTCTCGATGCTCTTGCGCATATCTCTCAGCGTGATGAGACGCAAGAAATCCCTTCCAAGTAATTTCCTTCATGATCAAAAGTCCAGTATTCCGTATTCCATATTGATGAGCGGGATCACTGCTATACTGGGAAGCATAGCCACATGCAACTAGTGGGACTGGATCAGTCTGGCCTTCTGATCATAAGGAGTAATTACAAGACAACTTACCTATCCTGCCTAGGTCTTTTAACGCGTAAATAGCTGCCTCTAGTTGAGGCCCTCCGACGTTATCATAATAGACTGCGCGGCACAGAGGTCAGTTATGGAAGCATGGCTTCAGCGTTTGGGTAGCTCTCACTGTCGATTCCCCCGGGTACTAGCTTCTTGAGCTCCTGTCGAACATCGGTCGTTTTGTAGTTGATTCCGGCGTGGAAGCCGAGGCGTTTAGTGATGACTTGTAATTTGGCATCGCTGCCAACGCTCCCGATCACCGTCAAACCTGCACGAAGCGCTAATTGGCCAAGTATTTGGCCGACTGCACCACTTGCAGCAGAGATAAAGATCGTCTCGCCCTTTTTTGGTTTCACAACGCCGTAGAAAGCGGCGTAAGCCGTGAGACCAGCTGTTCCGAGAGGCCCGATGAAGAGCTTCAGGTCCAAACCTAGAGAGTTGTCGATCCGCTTGAACTTGGAAGCGTCTTCACCTGCCACCGAGATGTACTCCTGAAATGGAGCGTCGCCGATCAGATTTTCTCCTGGCACAAACATACAGCCTTCGCCAGTCCGGAGAACTTGAATGATGCAGGTATTGCTGACTACACTGCCCACGGGAAGCGGAGGGAACTCTCGTGGAGTGTTCGGGCTCACGAGCTGAAATCGGAGAGCTGGCTCCAGAGAGGCGTACATCACCTTGGCCGTGAAATTGCCAGGCCCTGGCCGCTCATCTAGGTCCAAATGGCCATGTTGGACTCTGAGATGCACACCAGAAATAGGTACACCAGAGGGAATTTGAGAAAAAATTACTGCTGCGTTAGTTGCCATATTTTTGGTGGCTGATCGATATGAAGATCACGTTTACAATTGGTCGAAACCCTGTGATCATATATGAGAGAAGGCCTCTGGGTGCTTCTCTCTTGCGGGACCGGATCACACACGGACCGGCAGAGATTCGGCTCTAACTACATACGACAACTTCCGCCCCCCTCGCACGCTTCGGACCAGGGCTACCATTTAGATGAGAAATCACTTTCGTTGACGTTTTAGCCACTAGATATATCATGGTGGAGCGAATGAATGCGGTCATGAGTGTACCAGTTACCATTGAGTGAGCAGGCCATGGTATCTAATATCTAACATCATCGATTTTATGCTTGAAAAGAGCCTCCGTTACTATAGGACCCCCGCTGCTCTAGAAGCCAGCCAATCCCATTCACTGTGTCCTGAAGAAACCTTATAGAAGCTGAATGCTGTGGATAATTCACCCAGAACACATGCGGCAGCCCTGGATATATGTCGATCTTGGTCTTGATACCGTGATTCAGCCTGAGGTTTCTTTCATAGATCAACGATTCATCTCGAAGCAAATCGCTACCACAAACCTGGAAGTAAGTGGGTGGGAGATTGGCATGACCCGTAGACCAGTTTAATGAACTCCATATGTCGGATATCTTGTCAGGCTGTAGTGCTTCATCGTACATGGCGATGGATTTAGAACTGAGTAGAATATTGTTCTCGTTCTGGGTACGGCTGTGGTACAAGTCCTGATACTTGCTTGGAACGGCTTCCGGATCAAGAAGACCAGGGACGTTGAGGTAGACACCGGTCAGCGGCGGGCATAGTTCCTCGTCGCGAGCCCGATGCGCAAGTGCGGAGGTGATTTGGCCCCCTGCTGAAGTTCCTCCTAAGATGAAGCCGAGTGATAGATCGACTTTAAGCTTGGAAGGGTTCGCTGTCATCTAGTCACCGCATTAATCAGATGTGCTAGTTTCTTTAGGGGAGGTGAGTTTTCCATTTGATAGCTAGAAAGTCACCCAACCAAGTCGAACAACCTACCCATTTTACGGAATCCCAAACGTCCTCAAAGGGGATAGGAAACTTCTGTTCGGGAGCAAGGCGGTAGTCTAGGCTGACACAGACGCAACCATGGGCTTGGACCGACCTTACGCAGGCTGGTGCCTCCATTTCCGCCGTGCCAAAAACAAAACCTCCCCCGTGGATGATAACGACCAGAGCACTGCCTCCTGTGGGCTTCCGAGTGGGCCGAAAGACAATGGCTCGCGTCGTGGTGCCATCCCTTAGGGGAATTGATATCTCGTCCCAAGTCACATCGTCCTTAGCACTATACAGCAGACTTTCCGCATCTTTTCTGTACTGCGTTGCCCAAATTTCGCGGGTGGATGGAATGGCCGAGATTTTGTTCTCCTTTGTAAATTTCGGCGGGACACCGCCCTCTATCATCTGTATGCAGGACTTAGCAGAAACGCTGTGCAATTTGCATGACTTTACAACGCTACCTTTTTCAGTTCCTGGTCGGGCTCGCTCCATTTATGCCATGTTGTAGGGTTGTCAATTGACGCCATAGCACGATGATTATGCACTTTGGTTCTTGGAAATCATGGGCTGTGTGAGTGGACATAAGACGCTGAAGAATTCACAAAGACTTGAAGGCAAGCGTTGAGTATGTGACGAAGATGGTTTAATAGTTTAATGACGCATTGTCCAGGATATTGCCGGGCCGGAATCCGGTATTCTAACCCGTTGGAGACTTCCGCTGCGCACGTTTTGTCATCTTTATTGAAATGAAAAGAAAAAATGTGGAAAGGGCCTGAGGCAAAGGCAAGAAAAACGGAGACCAATTTCCTTTTCGTAAATATTAACTACACGTTCCATTCATCTTCATAAAGGAGTGATCTACCAGGCAAGGAAGGCAAAGCGAAAGAAAGAAAGAAAAGGAGAAGAAAGAAAAAAAACCACAAAAAAACCGGGAATGAGCGGTTGATTGCTACCTCCGCGGAGGAAACTATTTGGAATTTTTTAAGGGAAAAACGACTCGCCCATGCTTTTGTTCATATGTTGTTATTCTCGTTGATGGCTAGCTGACTCCCCCGAGTTTCTCTTTTCTTTATCCCTATGCCACGTTGAGTTTGACCTACTCTGGGCTTAAATAGTCCCCCTCAATGCATCCTAACCGAAATACGCAATTCATCCTAAGTGTTCTAGATCTCAGAACTGAGTAAATCAATACTTCGTTTGCTTACGCTATATTCGCGCGTGTCAAAGCAAGGCTACAGGGGATCTATTTCGTCTATGCTTGTGGGCTTCATATGTGAGACTTTCCTGCAAAGACCGTCAAGTACCCGATCACATTGAATGTCTTACCCCTTCTCATGCATGAATCTCGTCAAACTCATTCATCTCAGGCCAGAGTAGCTTCCACCACGTATTCCACATATGATAGTGGTTATGCATTGGCGTCGCACCTGACGGACTCTGATAGAGAGCAAGTGTCAGCTAAGACGGAGAGGTGAGGAATGATGTGATCTTACTTTGTGATACGTTGAGCAGTTGGGTGAGAGAAAAGCGGGTTGTCCCTGGTTTGCTCGCAACCAATCCGTATAACCTTTCTGTACATGGGCTTTCGGCTGGACTGCGTAGTTACCATGCTGGCTCTTTTGCTTAATTCGCTTCATCATCTTGCAGTGATAGTCGACTTGTATTTCAAGCACAGTGGTGATGCTAGCCCAGTAGTTACCTGAGTTTGGGCCTGTGCAGAGGAAGAGGTTGGGAAACCCGCTGACGGCCACGCCTAGTCCCTCTCAATCAGCATACTCGCGAGAGAACATATATACGAAATCTCACCCACCCCAGTAAGCCTTCGGGTCATCACCCCACAGCTTTGAAAGCTGTACGCCATTAAGGCCGACGATTTCAAACTTGCCGCCCCAGTCATTCATGTCAAAACCTTTGTCCATCAGCAGTTTGATCTTCAAGCCACTTAGCATAACGGCATATGTAGACTCACCAGTCCCCCAGATCAGGACGTCGAACTCCCTCTCTTTCTCCTCTGTCTTGGCAGGCTCAACTTGGTGTTGATAGGCACCAGCAGGTAGTTGCAGGCGCTCTTTTTCGGACAGTGCTTCAGGAACCTTCGAAATAAGACCATGTTCAGTAAAAGCAACAGGCTTCTCGGTGACAAGCTCGACATTGGGCTCATTGAAGATGGGGTACCAATCGTCCAGCCATTTAGGACGCTTGCAGCCAAAAGGAACTTTCGGTCTCAGTTTCTCGCGGATGATAGGATCCTTCACTTGAGCATCGAGATGTGTCATGGCTTGGGACTCCATTGATTTGTTCATGCTGGAGCCAGCAAACCACATGGGCTTGGACATCTCGGCCTGCGAAGACTTGTCAGCCAGCTAGTCTGACCATCCATCAGCATCAATATATAATTACCCCGCAGCAGAAGTACATGTGGTAGAGCCATAAAAGCGGATAGAAAAATCTGAAAACCAGTCTTTGCCAGGTAGGTATGAAGGAGTTTTTGCGGGGAAGCACATGCCCCGGGCTTCGCTGATAGATGTAGAGCTGTTTGACAATGGGTTGGATCCTCGGCGCGACTTGGGTGGCACTTGGTCCGGTTCCGATGATTGCCACATGTTTGCCTGCTAGGTCGGCATCAGCAGGCCATTGGGCTGTATGCCATTCCTCTCCTTTGAATTTATCTTGACCAGGGATGTTTGCGCGAATAGGACGGTGAAAACCTCCACCACAATCGAACAGGACATTGGCCAGCCACATAGTCTGTGTCTTCGTGGATGTGTCCTCAGTCAGAACTCTCCATCTCATCCCAGGTTGGTCCCAATGCGCACTAATGACATTTGTTCTGAAAGAAGTGCTTTCTTGGAGCCGAGCTCGTTGGGCGATTTCTGCATAATACCGCTGAATCTCCAGACCGGGAGAATATTTCATAGACCAGTCTGGACAAAAACATACTATTAGATGGGTATGACCTGAGGAAACGGCAGAGGGCAATACTCCCCGACGTACCAGGGTTGAGGCTGTAGCGCATCACATAGCCATGGCTTGGAATATCACATGCGACACCGGGGTATTTGTTGCTCCACCATACACCACCAAAGTCGTCATTTTTGTCGAAGACGATGAACTCGTCCCGGTTCAACACACGTTTTCGGAGGAGAGCCTGGGCTAGCGAGATTCCCGCCATGCCACTGCCCACGATGGCGCAAAAAATGTGTTTTGTCTCGGGTTCTTGACGTGCCATTTTTCTTGATGTCCTATATTAGTCTTGAGTGACAGAAATGATGGCGGTCCGAACGAGCTACGGATGTGGAAATCGTGACCTGGGCCTGTCGGAGTCGTACTGGTCTCCTCGAAAGTTTAGAGTATGTTTTCTTGAATTTGACCAGAAGCCTGCCCTCGAGTCTTTGATGCTGAAAATATTTCGACTTGGAGGTACCTGATTAGCCAGCTAAGCCTTTTGGATTCGGGCCCGTCCGGATTCCGGACGGAACCGTACAGACTACGCTTATGTATCGCAGGCCGTGCTATTCGGCCTCCTTCAGAAATCTGAGACTCAGATCATGCCTGCATAAAGATTGTTTCTAATGAACAATATGGGGCTGATCTTGATGGCAATGGAGGCAAATAGATGAAATCAAGGTTGCATACCTTGGTTGGTGCCTGATTCGCGTTAGTGGTCGAGTACCTTCGTACCAAGGCGCCTGACTCTACGGTGATCCGGTCAGAATCAGGCGACCGGAGTAACACGGAGATAGGATGGAAGCGGGTGTACAAACGGCGCGGAAAGAGGTAAGTCATGACGGAAAAATACAGGCCGGTGATACCGAGAGGCATATTCACCTCCCGTAGGACTCGTGTTATACAAGCACGGATGTAGAGGTGTTCCTGGACGAGACGAGCAGGACAAGAAGATGGTTCTTTGATCTATTAGACCATGCCTCACATTCTGCAAGTAGACATTGTATGTGCAACAACTATTTAGAAAGACGACATTTGCAGCTCGTCATTCTGCAGAAGCTATCTAAGCCATAATCAATCCTCCATTAACCATGATATACTCGCCATTGACCCATTTTGATCTGTCCTCGGCCAACCACGCGACAGTCCACGCAATATCTTCAGGCTCCGCAACCGATCCTTCGCAGGGAACGTCATTTTCAAAAGATTCCAGAATGTCTTGTAGTTTATCACCAGCCTCTCGCTCGAAGGTTTCAGTCATAACTGGACCGGGAGCAACGCCGTTGACCGTGCAACCATACTTCGGAGGAAGTTCCTTGGCCCAGTTCTTGATCATACTATCCATAGCACCCTTTGTTGCTGCATAAACGATGCAGTTGGGCTGCGCCATACGGCTCTGTCCAGATCCAATGCAGATGATGCGCGAGCCAGAGGCAACCCCCGATGTTACTGGTGGACAGGAAGGTTTGTAGGGGGGCAGATGAGGCAGCACTGCTTGTGTGAGCAAGAATGTGCCTCTGGCATTGACATCCATCGTGACATTCCATGATTTCGGGTCCACCTCCCACGTAGGAGCGTTAGGAACTATGCCAGCGTTGTTGACCAGGATGTGAATTATGCCGAACCGGGCCACGCCGGCCGTAACCAGCTGCGCGGGCCCCTCGATAGTTCCCATGTCAGCGCACACAGCGATCCATGGTGTCGTGAGCCGCGCGCCAACCGCCTCGCATTCATCCTTCAGATGAGCAAATGGGTAGTTGAGGACAATGTTAGCTCCGCGGGCCGAAAGCTCCAGGGCGATACTGGCTCCGATGCCTGCTGAGGATCCTGAGATGATTGCAGTTTTGCCTAGCATGGTCTGCGGTACTAAACTGACAGCGCCGGCCATTCTGTGCAAAGGCTTTTCGGTGGATGGTCAAGCAGTCTGTAGCAATCTGTAGATGCGTAGAGGGGATTATTACACCAAGTAATATCACGAATAAGCCAGGCTTAGATACTCGATGTCAATTTCTTGATTAAGACTGCATTGGCCTAGACAAAGTCTCGATTGCCGGGCCCGCTTCTGTTGAGGCATTTTCCGGCACGGAAGCCGAATCTTAGTTAGACGGACACAATGCGGTATGGTTGCCGATGGGCATTGCATACCGGAGCAATCTGAGAATACTAAGAAAGTGGATTTGGGCCCGGTCCCCATGAGTTAATGAGTGTGAAGCCACAAGCTCTTCATGGACTGAAATCAAGTCAATCTTGCCCTGCATCTCGGCTGGTTCCTTGCTATCTCATCTCATGCTTTACCTTCTGCTGTTCAGGAAGATGATTGAGCACATATTTCCGGAGTCTACGTCGTGGTTCCCGCCCCAGTCTCTACTCGACACCTTGACCGTGCAATCGTCATCCTACACAACAGTAGTGTGCCTCGTCCTCGCGACGATCATCGTGGCCATACTGTTGCCATCCAGAAAGCCGAAGTTGAAGGTTCCCATTCTGCTGTTCGATGAGTTGCCGTCTAAGGAACAGAGGATCCTCGAATACGGCCGCCGGCCGAGGGAGCTAATGTGGGAGGGCTACGTCAAGGTAAACAATCCCTAGCTACCGCATTTGCATCAAGCCCGAACGTGACAACACTGAAACTCTATGACAGTATCCTGGCAAGGTATTTGGCCTTGATACGAATGATGGTCAGTCCTTTTCTGTCCCTGCCATGTTCTTATTCTGATAGCATCATGTATATAGGCGTCAAAGCAGTGTTACCCCCTCAATTCATTGACAAACTCAAGAGTCATCCGCACTTGAGTTTCAAGGTATCAATTGACAATGTAAGGGCGACTACAATGAGTGAGTAGACTCACCAGCTCGGGAAAATTGTCTAATCTTCGTAAAAGGACATGTTACTTGATTACACGCGATTTGGAGGCCCTCCGGATTATGTGATCAACGCTATCAGATCCAATTTGACCCCAAGTCTACGTAAGAAAATTCTATGCGACGTAATTTCATGGACGGTATGGGTACTTACAACCACACTTAGCGAAATATATTCCTGTATTGCATCAATTGATGAAAGACAGACAGGGTCCTATCATGGGTCACTTTGACGGTGTGCCGATCTATCAAACACTTCATTTCACTTTCACTCTGTTGTACTTACAATTGTCCATTAGACTGGACACCTGCCGCGGTTCATGACCGCGTTCTGAGGGTTGCAGTGACAGCCTCCGCCCGAGCGTTTCATAGCACAGCGGCTAGCTACAACAAAGAGTGGCTGGAGGTGGCTGTCGGCTACGTCACGGCTGTTTTTGAATGTATCAAAGCTCTGAAGAAATGGCCACCTTACCTCAGGCCTTTCGTTCACTTCTTCCTCCCAGAACGTACAGCTATCAAACAACAATGGGCCATTGGGCGGAAAGTCGTTATAGGGTCTCTCAGACAGAAAGAGGCTAACGGGGCAGGTCATACCGAGGATCCTCCGAGTATGCTGGACCATCTGACTTCGGGCAAAAACCAGCGTATCGCTCATGATATTGACGTCCAGCTCCAGCACCAGATGACTCTTGTAGCTGTGGGGACTGTCACAACTTTCGGATCCACTGTCCAGGCGCTCTACGACCTGGCGGGGCACCCTGAATACGTCCCGATCCTTCGCGAGGAGATTATCGACGTTATGCGAAAAGCTCGTAATGGTATTTTTGACAAAGAGTCTATCTCCTCGCTAAAGAAGATGGATAGTTTCATGAAAGAGTCCCAGCGGCTATCATCTCCTGATCTAAGTATATCAATTCACTTTTCCCTCTTCCTCACTCAAGGAAGAACATCATTGACCAACCCAACTCAATAGCCACGTTCCAGCGGGCTGCCACTGCTGACATCACGCTTCCTGACGGCACCGTAATTCCTAAAGGCACCAAACTCGAGACCAACACGTGTTCGATTCACGCCGATCCCGCAAACTACGAGAATCCCACAACCTTTGACGGCCTTCGATTCTATACTAGACGTCAGCAGCCAGGCGAAGAAAACAAACACCTCTTTGTCAGCGTGGGCCCGGATGACCTCGCGTTCGGATTCGGTAGACATGCTTGCCCGGGGCGATTTCTTAGTCATATTGTCATCAAGCTCTTCCTAACCGAGTTTCTCCTGCATTACGATATCAAAGGCGTCCCTGGCGTGGGAAGACCAAAGAATCTAGAATTTGAAGCTATGGTAAGGAGGAACTTCATCCTGTTCGAACGCCACTAATTGAATGACAGGTCGAGCCGGATCCTAATGCTCAGGTTATGATTAAAAGCATCAAGCATCTTACCTTCTAGCCAAACTGATGCAGATTCAATTCTTGTTCTCTTGAAGATTGTGTTCAAGTAGTGCTTGTCCGCCTCATTGTTTGGCGAATCTCTTTAGGATGATCCAGTCCGGTGAAAGGGAAACGAGCGTCGGGGGATTGAAACGGGCAAACTTAACATAGAGACTTTCTGGTGAATTTCGATCTTAAGTCATAAATGAAGCAGAATCATCATGGGTCGGGATCAACTTTTAATAGAGCACAACGAATACAAGAGAGCTTTGGCTGGCAAAACAACATATGGCCGTCGCGCGTTCCCTAGACGGTTCTACTAAATTACCTTCGAACGCACATGAAGGGCACTTGTACCATGGATCAACCAAGTAGTCACACTGCTGCCTTTCTGCGGCCATGTTGAGACTCAGATACTTTCGAACAGTTGCTTAGAGAACGAAACGAGTGACAACAGAAGGTGTTTTACAATTCCATACCTTCCCAATCAAGACGTGGCTCCCAATTCATCGCATCCCAAAAGGGATCTTGCGTATGCATATCTCCAAATACCGGACCAAAGAAATCCAACTGGGAAGCCGTCTCTAGCGGGGTGAAAGACGGTACTTTGGATTGCCAGGGCACCTGAGCATGGCCTTGGGGAAAGCTGTACGCATCGGTACTAGCAGGTATGGAATGATGCGCCGGTGCGTCGCGAGTGAGTAGACTTTTCCGCTGATAGATGACTTTTTCAGCGAATTTGGCGTATAAGTCAACAAGCGACGCGCAAAGTCGTTCAACGATACGAACAGAGTGGTGCGTTTCGGAGAAAGGCTGTAAACCGGCGGCAACGTCCTGCATCAACTTCAGGTCCAGAGCATCGGATGCCGCCACCAATCTTCTGAATAAGAAGAATATAGGACGTAGTGTGAAAAGAGGTACAAGCCTGGTCACTTATTTAGCAATGATAACACACAAGCTGAGTTCGTTTGACTTACCCGGCGATCGACGTCAAGCATTTGTTTCTGTACGGTGAGGCTGGTGACGCGATTTCAATCATGACTTTTAGTGCTGACAGGGAATCGCGGGCGTTCTGCAGGCATAATTGGAAGACGCGACGGCTATCGTTGGTGCTAAGGCGTATTACAGAAGTCATGGTAGAATGATATATAAAGTCGATGCCCGCCCATTCGAATTGGAGATACTGATCTTCACGTGTGCCCGCTTTCGACCGAAACTGATGATTCGAGAGAATTATTAACATACAGTGCTTAGTCAAGATCTGTAAAAGGATCATTCTCACCTCTTCTGCCTGCTTCATGATCTGTTGTAAGTTCTGGGACTGGGCGTTCATCTTCTCGGGGTCGATTTGGCGGTCATTAGTGAAGTTGCGGGTCTCCTGATAAATAACATCGTGAACTTTAGCCATTTCAATCATGATAAGAAGCATTGCGTGGCTTGGCTTGTCTGTGTCTAAGATCGATGTGTCGAGATTGACCTGTACACCGCAAGCCGGGTGGCTGAAATTCGCTGACAGAGCCCTGTCGAAGAGGTAGCATCTCATGCAGTTGAGGCGCATCTCGAAAGTCTCTTCTGGATTAGCTGTCTTCTGCCACTCTGTGGCTTCAGGCCCAGTTAGGAGAGCAGCAACTTTGCAGGCGGCTCTGTTCAGTATCCAGCATTGCTGCATGTAGCCAGTGTCCTGCATGACCATGGCCTAAAAGGGAGCATTAAATTCGGCTTTACCTGGTGTACATACAAGCGAAAAATTCATCAAGAGAGAAGAACTTACTGCTGATAAGAGAGCTTGGAGTAGCATTGGGTCTGGACGAGGGCGAGTGTCAAGGTGAGGCAAAGCAATGTTCAGATTCTCGCGAAACCTTGCCCTGGCAGTCTGCGCGAGCTCCTTTCTGAAAGCGTGTCGCTCATCCGAATCGAGAGCCGTTAAGTAGCAGTAGGCCGTATAGTTTACACATATTATGTACAATACTCTTTTTTGGCCGTGGATGGTACAGTCCAGAAGGGCCCGGGCCATTTCTTCGAACTTGGACAAGCATCCGTTTGCGTTGAGCTCGAAGTAGAAAGTAGCAGCAGTGGATTGCACGGAAGCTGATCCCAGGCATCAGACGAGACTATCTAGAGATAGGCATAAAAGGGACCTTACCGCTCAGCATGACACAGAGAAACTCGGGAGACGGATAGAAATTAGACTGGTAAAAGTTGAGATAGGATGTAGCCGCTTTGTCTAGTTCCCATGTTCTTGGACCAGAGATTTGCATGTTCTTTGCCAAAGACAAAGCCGATGCGAGGAGCTCCTGCTTATCGGAATCCAGGGTGCCTCTGGACTCAAGATTTGGGCTGAGATATCTCCGTAGATCAACCTCAGCCAATGCGTTTTCTTCGGGTGTCAGGCCGTTCTCGCTTTCGACAGTCGGAATTCCAGGTTGTCCATTCGGTCGAGCTCCGGAGGGAGTATCGTCGGCGGTCGGATCTTGTCTCATGGCAATCGTGTCCGTGCCCGTTACAGAGGTTACGATTGATCTTGACGGTGAGCCTAGTAGGCCTGCAGGCGCAGTCGAGGCCTTCTCAGGCAGCTCTATGGCGTGTTCTTCCCCGTTCCTCGGTGATGCTAAACTTGTCCCGCTCACAAACAATGGATCTAAAGTCCCGGAACCTTCTGTGCTCGAACGCTGGGAATGCCGGAGTGACTGTTCGAGCCGGGACACACGATCCAATATTGTATCTATGCTATCACTGGTACCGGGCAGTCAGTACTCCCTGGATGTCTCTGACTTCTTTTTTGCTTCATTCCCTTGTGTCTTTCTGTCTATGTTCTGAGAGAGGAGTGGGTGGAGGGGGTGTGCCTACTCCTGACTTTGAGGGGAACGGTTGGGGGCACGTTGGCTGCGGCGAGAAGCCTGTCTCTGACGTCGGCGGACGCATGATCTGTTGGCATCAGTGCAGTTCGAGCACGGATCCAGACGATCACATCTAATCTGCGAAATGAGTAAGTGCACTATGGAGAATTTAAGAGTAGAGAAAAATACCTTCTTATGGTGGCAGAGATCGCACTGAATGTTTCCAACATAGTTAGTTGAATATTCAAGAGGTTAGGAGTAAGTGTCTGGCCGCGGTGGACATTTGAATTGGTCACCAAAGGACCTACCGCAGGCATGATGCGCGCAGGTGGCCTGCGACAAGGCTTCTCAGCGCTTTCCATGTCTGACAGCCTCAGGATGTTGAACGGCCTCATTTGTGCCATGTTCTGGGCTCACTGCCTCATGCGTTGAGATGCTTAATGTCGAGATTGAGGGCAGGGGTACTCAACCTCGGAACGCGACTGTCTTGGCTTATCAAGGAGCGCCCCAGGCCTCTGGACCCTCAGTGTCGTAGCACCCCCGCAGTCCAAACTCTAGAGGGTTAGTGTAACTTTCATATCAGGGCTCTCCTGAGTGTTATCAGCCACTTCGTTCTTCAAAGGTCGTTACCTTGATAACAATCGATTAATGCTATGGTCAGGCTTCATAGTAGGTCTACCATCCTATACTCTCTCAGAGGCTCAGACCTCATATTATCAAATCTGCTCAGTGATCTAGCACAATATATTCATTCTTCTTCTGTCAGTAAGAAAAAACCCCATCCTTATCTTTCGCAGTGCCCAAACCCCAACATCATCACTCTCTCTCCTTGAGTCCCGTCCATCAAGCCCGCCGAAGTCGAACAATGTTAATCTATATTCTAGAGGAGCTAGAGGAGGGAGCTGAAGCTACAATCTCGCGTGCACCCTCCTCCAGATATCCTTGATAACGAGATATCGGGTCAAGTCCCACAAGCAGATAAAATAAATGCGGTGTGTTTGGATATGCAACAGAGTAATTGGCTTTCGGGAAGGGGTCGCTATGCCCTTTTGGACCATGTCTTCGGATTCCGAGAATCCGGCACCTCTGAGAGACTTATCTAGCCGCGTGACGTGACGGTATTTTCCTGGTCCAGACGTTCCGGGAGGTCCCAGCTTCCGCTACAAAGACGATGAAGTATGCCAATCTCCAAAACAGGGTCTTCTATAGCGTTTCGTTGTTGACGACATGTGGCAACGCTCGCCTCTCGTCGGTTTCCACTATACCGTTATGCTTGATATCTAACGTTGGAACGATCGTTGAGAAGATAGGCTTCGTCGCTTCGTCCAACCACCTAAGGACAGCCGCTGACGTCCTTCAGTCGAGTATCAATTCGAATTATTTTTTTTATTTCCTTTCCTCATGCAACATCAACCATGTCGTCCAACCCACCACGGGAGTGCTGTGCAAGAGGCGTTCTGCATGAGTTAGTAGTCAGAATTCTTCATAAGGGAGGGCAAAGTTGGAGTGCTGATTTATTCTATAGGGGCCCCCTTTCAGGCAACATGGTCAACATTGGGAGCTATCAGGGCTATCTCTCAAATGCGACAGGGCTCAACGTTCACAGAGGTGTCGCTCTGCTGATGATGCCCGATATCATGGGTATCTACAGCAACTCTCAGTTGCTTGCTGATGCTTTCGCCCGCAGTGGCTATACTTGCCTTCTTGTGGATGTCTTCAACGGTGATGCGCTTGAGCTAAACACGATCATGTCGGGATTCGACATCAAGGGCTGGATCGACGAGGGTCGAGACGGAAGAGGACCACATACAACAGAAGAGGTTGACCCCATCGTCGTGGCCGGCATTCAATATCTGAAGCAGCAGCTAGGCTGTGAAAAGATTGGCGGTGTGGGTTACTGTTTCGGGGCTAAAGTAAGAAAATGACGTCTCTCTCCCCTAAGCTGACGACTACTCAGTGCTAATATACACAATTCAAATAGTACGTCGTCCGTCACTATAGCAATGGTATCAACGTTGGTTTTGTTGCCCACCCTTCATGGGTGGAAGAAGAGGAGCTTGCAGAGATTACTGGACCACTTTCCATTGCCGCTGCTGAAAACGACGATGTTTTCCCAATGGAGAAGCGTCACAAGAGCGAGTGTATTTTGCTGGAGACTGGAAGATCTTTTCAAATCAATCTGTTCTCAGACAGTCACGTAGGGCATGGATTTGCTATACGTGGACGTTTCGATAAGAACTCGAAGTATGCTTACAATCAGGGATTTACTCAAGCGATCAACTGGTTTGATCAGTTCCTTAAATAATCTCAATTTGAGGATCTTTCTCAGTACTAAATATCTTTCAATATGCTCGTATCCCTCTATTCTTGATTTTCAGATTATCCAATTCGAGTAATAGGTTAGAACCATATCAGTAGCTCAAATGAGTCGTTACGAGTGATCTACTGTGACAAGCAGACCCGGCCCTAGGGGCGAGAGGAAAGGCCTAGATTCCGCTGCTCTCTTGTATGAATGGAATAAAAGAGAACAGAAGCTCGAAATATATAAGAGAGCGCGGAAATTCGGGTCCTTGACGGATCAATAGGAGGTCCCAGCTCGTGACATCTATAAATGAATATGGTCAGTCTGATGTTTGAAAATCTGATACCTAAGAATCATAATGAGGTTGAAATAATTCTAGTTTTCCTAACAACAAACCACCAAGCTAGAACCAATACTATATATAAGCCTGGAATAAATATCACTCCATCACTCTTGTACTCTGACGCTTCCATGCGTGGCAGGAAGAGTTGCAGATCGATGCCTTAAATTTAGTAAGGAATTATCACAGGGGAGGGCATTATTATTCAGGTTATTCCAATACTTCATACAATCTGTATAATTCCATGATGACACCGTGGAGGGCATGTTGCGTCTGATAGACGAGTGATGTCTTGGTCCGTTAGGTTCTTACTTTAATCTCGGAAATGTAAATGTTTGTGCAAAGCCCCCGTCCGCATTCCGTCGCGGTCAAAATTGAAGCATTCTAGGAGACGCTGCCATTCACAAATCCCCTAGCGGCGTTGAAAACCGAAAATACAAGTACAGGCGTCTTAGAATTGCGAAATAAAATCAATGCAGACCCATTGATAGTCTCCCTGGTGGATATCACGGAATCGGTTAAATCCAACAGACCCTGTGCCCACTGGCCGATTTTGTAGATATCGAGCCGAAATTGCTAATATTATTGCAGAGCACGGAAAATCTAGTCAGTATACCCAACATTGTAGTTATTTCGCCGCTGCTTTCAGTTGTAAAACGACTGGAGATCGTGATGTCCGAAGTAACATCCCGGCATGAGGTGCAGACGGCAAGAGATGCGTAGGATGACCAGCTGCAGTTCTGGTCGTACAAGTAAAGGTGACTGTGCGGGCACTTGATATAATCTGGTGTTTATGAACGAACGATCAGACCAGGTCATTGGAACCCCCACTGGAAAAGGCCGGCGCAGTGGAGTCCCGAATACATAGACAATGGATATAATGTCCAATATCGGGATATGCTGATATAATCTAGAACTCGAAGTAGATTATCTGAATCACTGGTAATCTAGATAAGCTTGGATCATTGGATCGTTGGATTACTAGATAAGCTAGCAAGCCAAGTCTGAAAAGCTAAATATATAAGTATAGATTTTCCTATAGTCTAGACAGTGTTCCTTATAGCTCTTCAGTCATCAATCTAAATGTCGTTTGATTTATATCTATCTAATAGCCCAAAAGGCGAATGAATACCTGAATTCGATAGTCAGACAATCATTGATTGTATTTCTGTATACGGCAGGTCGTACTGCGTACAATTCTTATTTTGCATAAACCCTTTTACGTACTTAGTACACTGTGGTACGCATGGATGCCTCTGATCAGCTTGCTAGTGAAAGTCGTTTAGGAAATTCGGGATTATTACCTAGAAGATTGGCGAGCAATATCTGTGGATCGATTGCATTGCATCAAACAGGATGAAGGTGGGAAGAAGGCTCTGGAATTGATGAGGATGGCTAGCATATACAAATGTGCAGTTATTACCATCGTCCCATTAACGATATCTCTGCAAATCTTTCGATACCAAGCCTCTGCCGTGCCACTCGTGGGGATGTCTCAGATCGTGTCATCGGCGACTGTTCCGTCTCGGTGAGAAATGGTCTAGACAAGACCACCGAAGATTTTGTATACAATACCAGAGGCTGGTGCTTCCAGGGGGCTTTCCAATCGTGGCGATCACTTTCTTCTCTAACTAACAGGTCTTCTTCCGGTGCCAAGAGTCCACTTGGTTAAAAGACTCACTAGCTAGCATCTTCCTGCAAGACGCAGCATATAAAAGCAAAAAGTGGCATTTGAGGATCCAAGGGGATGGAAATATGGCGGGCATGTCCACGCTAGAAGGCCTCAAACTGTCGCAACGAGAATTTACCTAACTCGACACCCATAAAACTGGGGATGAGTTTATGCGATCGTACAATTCTCTCATCAATCAGTGCTGGGGCCGATCGCTGACTATCAACAACGATATTATGGACGCATCTTCTGCCATCGTAATGGCAATCGAAACATTGACAAGTACGCATATATGGGCCGGCTTACCGGAGAAGTTCTTCCATCACTCCCTTCTATGGGAGATTCGCTTACGAGGGCGACGTGGTGATGATAAGTAGCAGGTATCCTCAGTCGTCTCGCAAGGCAATGCAGTCAGCCGGGAGAGTGGATTCCGAGCTGGTCCTGGAAAGGATGACGTGCGTCCTGCGTCGACAAGCATGATGACATGTTCATTTGCACGAGTATCTTTTCGTCTATGAGTGGTGCCTCCTCGCTTGGTCTCTGAGGTCTGGTGCTACTCAACGCTGGGCTGGAAATTGAAAGCGGGCAGGTCCGGCCCATTGAAATTCTCCACGATCAGGACTCCGCACCTTGGACTCCGTCCACATATCCCTCTGATCTGAAGGGCCAGCGAGAATTCCCTCTGGTCACAACATCCTCCGATTTTGGGCGCGTGTCTCCAAGCTCGCGCCCCTAGGCATCCATTTTGCTCCGCACCCTTGAGCCGCACACTACAGACGACCCGAAATCGAGTGTTATGCACACTATTTTCGATTCTAATAGTCAGGTTCAATAGTGCGAAACAGGCACAAATAAAACTGAGGCTATATACCAAATTCCTGCTTACGTAATTTCCATTTCGTAATCGGAATTTATGCACTTCCTAAGGTTACGGTTCTTCACAATCCAGGGCGTTTTGTGACAACGACAGTATAATTTAATAGCATCAATAAGAAAATTTCTTTTATATTATAAGAATCGAAATCGGTATTCCTTGTAAAAGTTATAATAAATTCACAATAGATTCACTTCTATAAAAAAACAAATAGAAAATGTAGTAACTATCGTGTCTCTTATACAGAAGCCGATATTTTACAGAATCGATTATGAAGCAAAAACATGAAACTCGTAGCTACCAGTATCCAACGTCATTCAAAGATTCACTTCCCTTGCTCAAAGATGCGGTGGCGATCCTGACAGATGCAGCATTCAGCCGCTTTGGCTTTAGTCTTTGGCGCTGCTTGTCGCTCGAGCCTCGTCAAGCTCGCTGCGGCTGGTCCTTTATCAAAACAGTCAGGCTGCCCACTTTGATAGATGGTTCGGAGACGGTTGAGTCCCAGGAGGCGCTATGTACGGCAGCAGTCTTGGACGTAGTCGTAGTCTTGGCGGTCGTGATCTTCTTGGTAGCCGCCCGGGCCGCAAGCCATCTCCTGGTCACAGTATCGGGCTCGGTTGGGACTTCTGTACCGAGATTGACCACACTGGAGTTAAACAATTGATCTCCAGCTTGGAGCCATTGTCAGCATGTAGTTATTGCAGGAATCGGCAGACCCGCCAACCGTGTCGCTCTGTCCGGAGAACGATCCGTACGTGGCAATCTTCAGGTTTTCGCCGCCTGTGCCGTGAGTCCGGGTCATTTCGGACTCAAATTGGTAGATGGCGCTGTCTTCAGCATGATATACAGTCCCAGTCTTGGAATTCCACCATACGGGTGCAAGAGTCGGACCGTTGATCTTTATCTGACTCCGACGGGAGGTCGCATCATCCGGCTAACCTCTAGCAATCGAAGCCAGATATACCTTGCCGCCAGGTGCCCATAGTGCAGAGACCAGGCAGTTTCTTTTTTGATCTGTTTAGGCACTGCGCTGCGTCCGCAGCCAGTTCCAGTGCGCGTTAGCGATCCAAAGCAGCTCGGAAAAAGTGATTGAAGTTTTTATTCAGTGTTGACCTCCGCCACCTAACTAGATGTTGAACCACTGCCCACAAAAGCCATTGGCTAGGAGCCAGTTACGGCTTTCCATGCTACCAAACATTGTATAATAAATAACAACACCAATGGCAGGGTCACAAGAGACTTGAACATCGTGATTTTTGTCGCTTAAAAAAAATGATGAACTTGGCCTGCGAGACGATGAGGATGTAAGCAAAAGATCGTCTGATGGTGAGTGGCGAGAGCTCTACCTCGGTCCACAAGATATTAATGAATGATACTGGAGATGACCACCAGGTCTCAGGATGGGGACGACAGAAGAATGGATTATGTTGAATGATTATTACCCTGTGTTCCTCGTCCGAGCCTATCAAGCATTATGTATTCCTGTTCCAGGCAGTCTCCATCTTGAAACCCGTCTTCAGTTCCATCTTTAGTTCGATAGACCGTACCCTTTCCACGATCCTTAGATGACTAGCTAAGAAGTGCCAACCGGTTCTTGTGCTCCATATTTACCACCTGACCAACTTATTCTAAATACAATATTATAAGCCAAGTTGGATGTTGGCTAAGGTCAACGGATAGAGCTAAATCATATTTACAGTTCAAATTGTGCGACTTCGGAAATATTAGCCAAATTGTGTCCCCAACTTACTTCAGTAACCTGACAGATTTGTTTGGCAAGTGTGTCATTGCGTGGCCACATAAGCATGCTAGGGCTTATGTGACGCATTCTTCGCCATGGGTCCACAGCTGCTACTATGTACCAACAGCCACAAAAAAGATCCATGCACTTCTTCCCAACCTCCCAGCCTCAAGCCGCGATTTTAACCGGTCACGATCGCGTCAGCAACACAGCAACGACAACCCGCGGAACATTGCATTTTTACAGTCATTTCCAGCTCCACCGCCGAGACTTCGAAGCAACAAGACCAACATGGCTCGCCAAGTCTCTCAACCTCAGGAGCTTCAGACCCACCCGTCGAGCCAGCCTAGCATTCTACGCTTGACCCCTCAGCTTCGCAGTCGCATTTACAATTTTCTGGGCCTTCGAGGCTCCTCAGAGTCCGATTTTCTTATTACGGTCAGCTCGGGTTGTTCAATCGATTTGAACGGACGTCATCACATTGAAACTCTTCCATCTGGATTTCAAGGTCTCTTTCTTTCATGCCGCGTTCTATATGAGGAGGCATCAAGCGTCCTGTACGGAACGCATCGATTTCACATTCGATACAGCGACCAGCAGTCACTTCAGCGTCTGAGAGTCCTTAGGGCATCATCTCTTGCCTCGCTGTCACATCTCCAAATTATACTTGCTGAGACATCATGTCACACAAATCTGGGCTGGTTGTTTGGCCAGGAATGTTGCAACGAAGAGCCCGAAGTCTGTGAAGAACATCATCGACATGACACACCTATTGTCAGTCCTGACGCGAGACTTTCCGATTGGAATCTAATTGCGTCACATCTGGCGTCGGGCGTTCGTGCAGGCATCCTAGAGCTGGCAATAATCTGTGACGTCGTGCCTACCGACGCTGGCATACAGGCAGCCAGGTCGATAACAACATCCCTTCTGCGCCTTCCAAGGCTCCAGCATTGCTCGATTCGACTAGCGCGCCAACGAAACTTCCAACTTCAACAATTAGCCGATAATACCGTACTTCAGGCTCGCCACATCATCCCACCGTCGACCTCCCGGTCATTGTCAGATATAACGCATCATGCATCCTCTCCTTTCCTACTCCTCAACCTGCCACGAGAACTACGTTTTCGAATCCTGGAATACACAGACTTGATCACTCCATGGGCCGAGGTCACTTGGAGTCCACAACACAGAGGCTTTATAGCGTCCCGAACTTCCTGTGAAGACGTGGAGTTCATGGGAGGTGTCTGTCCACCTGCCCGGCATCATGGCTGCCAGTTTTCCAGGTGCTGGATAACATATCCCAAGGCTTGTCCTGGCTGCTTTTGCCGTGCTTCGCATAGCGGCAACTCGTCGGCGGTGCCTTGCAACTGCTGGGCGCTACCAGAAGCCCTCTTTCTTGTCTGCCGTACTCTCTACAAGGACGCTCAAGCCGTTTTTTACTCGGGAAATCGCTTCGTCGTGTATGATAAATACTCTAAACCTCCGTGGAAGAGTGAGATAGCCTGGGACACCATGGAGGGGCCCAAGGATGAGTACCCGTGGGCTTTCTTCGGAGCTAGCAAGTTCTTGAAGGAGATCGTCCCGGAGGACTCCTTGCATCATCTGCGTTTCCTAGAACTAGTCTTCCCCCCATATGATCACGATATCTGGCCGAGAGAGGGCCATCCAGCGCTCCAAGACTGGAAGGGTAGATCGACTGGGCCAAGGACAAGGTCAATCCAAGGGGGCTTACAATTCGTCTCATAGCATTGGATGCAAGCGACTGGGAGCAACCTCTTTCTAGGATAGAAATGTCAAGGCCCCAGGGCATAGAGATCATAGCGGGCTATATACGCATTCTAGAGCCGTTGGCCAACCTGGGTGAGCTTCGCAGGTTCTATGCTCACCTGGTCTCGCCTTGGAGATGGAACAAAGGTGGTCAGGGTAGCCCTGAGGCTGTATTGGTGATGGAACAGAAGTTAAGGGAACGCGCTGAGAGGCTTATAATGGGGCAACGGTATGAGTCGATGTATGCCGATCGCAAGGAGCCCATAGAAAGTGTGTGGCATCATTGGCACGCTAGACGTGCTTGACATTGTCAGCGTTTCGGACTAACGTGAGATGGCGATGGCGAGTCCCTGTGGCCATCATGAGCCTTTTACAGCTGAAATCTATATGGGGCCATTGTTGTCGCGCTAGGCCGGTCAATAGATTTTACGCCGCTCTAGCAACCTCTGAGCGAATCTACGATTTCTTCTGCTCGTGAACCCTAGAATCTTCCTCTGGCTTTATTATACTTAACCAAAACGTCTGCTAGCAAGTCAAGTGCGAGGGTACCTCTTGACTTAACTTGCGTGGACCGCTGGCTAGGAAGGAGCGGACTGGGCAGATTTATTTTCCAGATGCGTCGCCGGTTTCTGTGTCAAGGGCTGGTATCGGTCCCAGTCAGGCTCACATTGTGTTGGACCTATGTAAGCTACCTTCTAGCGGTACGAATTTGATCACGCGTAAGATGAGGCACATAAAACGCTGGGATTCTGTTGTTGGCTCTGCAGTTCCATGTCATCCAACTTGCCGGGGTTGGAAACGAGCTCTGAAGAAGCTAAGACCAGTCCAGGCCACAGTAGCATTCTGAGCTGCCCCTCGCCAACCCTGGAAAACCGACGCTATTTATGATCAAATATCTCTTTTGCTTGCTATTTTTGGTGAATCGACCTCATCCTAGATACCTTTCTGGGGTCTGCTCTGTCTAGTCCGGAAGGCTTCTAGGCATTTTCTAAGTATTATATAACAAGATAATCCACCCTAATACCTTTTTAAGCCCCCAACATGAATAGTAAAATCTTGATATAACCCAGCTCGGTCAAACAGCGGGCCAGCCCCCAAGCAAGTTCGACGCAATAGGCCTATTACTTTCAGTGAAGGGTCCTGTTGGTGCTACCACGCAGGGGGCCCCCTTGCAAATTACATTAATAATGCTGTGCTTCTTCGCTCTGGACTGTTTTCTCACTAATATAAATCTTCTCTTCTATCTCACCCCATCTCTTATTCTTGTCATTCAGCCATCTCATACGATACTCCAACATTACCGGTCGATGTCACTACTAATACATTATGATCAACGCTTCCATTACGTATCAACTGGAGTGCCCAACCTCAATTTTCGGCTTCAGCTTAACTAAGGACTACATGGTGGCTGCAGCGGAGACGGCTATTGTACACTGCTTGCAGTGCCGGCAATGCCAACGCGACGAGGGTCAGGTTTGCTCGAACCATCACGCGGTGTTTGCGATAGGGTTGATATGGGACGCACAGTGTCACCCCACATCTAACCTCATGTTGACTGCCTCTAAAGGCCTACCTCACAAGATGGGATTATGGAACCTCGAAAGCGGGTGAGTCATACCACAGAAGCTCTTGATTCCGTACTTGGCTAGCTGACGGTGTCGACTAGTACTCACATCCGCGACTTTTTGGGACATACATCATACGTTAAGCGGGTTTTATTCCTTGATGAAGATTCAACATTTGCTTCTGCATCCGAAGATAGCGTGATCATGTTGTGGAGTCGAACAGTGGAAGGACCAATTCGCATTCTCCGGGGACATACTGGTGCAATCACGCGGATTATGAACCATAAAGACCTATTGATTTCAGGTTCTGCTGACAATACTGTAAGATTATGGGATCTCGTTACGGGTAAATGCGTTCGTGTTCTGGAACATTCAAGCTATGTTTCTGTCCTTCAGCTCAGCCCCGATCAATCCTTGCTGCGCGCTGGGAGCGGTGGAAACGGAGAAGTTCGCATCTGGAACTGGAAAGACGGGTAAGTGTAAGACCACATACATTGGAAGTAGGCTAACATACGTCATCCCTAGACAACTTGTAGCCGTATGCCAAGCCGAGGCCAAATTGACCTCTCAGCTCTCGGACATTGATGGGAATCTGGTAACTTGTGGAGTAGATGGGGTGGTCAGGACTTGACCACGGGAAGGGGGACTGATGAAGACTCTTTCTGCACCGATTCGGGGACTGGCCAAAGCCGGAAGGTTTGTAATTACTGCCGGCAGTAAGGACGGCAGACTCAAGGTCTGGGATTGGGAAAAGCAAGAATGGCTCTTCGACCTTCAATATCCGGTACATATGGTGAGCCTGATTATCACTACTAATGACAAAATGGCCGTGTCATCATGGGAACTGAATCACGTCCACTCCGTAAAGGTCTGGGAGCGGGATAAGATTCAAGAGGAGGCGACGAAGCGTGTTAGAGAAAAGTCTTTCAAAACCTAATGTTGACTCTTGTTATATACAAATCAACCTTTTGGAACAGATACTGTTCAGAATGTTGCTAGGAATATGTATAGAAGTAGAGCTTTTGAAGATTAAAATTATACACGTAATGTATATCAATCTTAACCCAAGAGCGTTCACAATTCGAGAGCTTCGTGACCTCTAGATTGTCAATGCCGATGCAGAGTAGAGTCTATTTCCCGCTCCTAGCGAGATTGATATCGCTTTTGTGCTGGAGATTTTGGATGCTCTTCATCTGCCTGGAGTACACGACAATGTAGACTGGTGTCTGCTCACTGCTATCTGGATCTTAATCACCGACCCTACCTCGAGGAGAATGTTCACGGCCTCTGCCTCTTGGTTTAATACTTGTAGTATCCTTCCTTCACATAGTTCCGATGGTGGAGAAAGCCCTTGGCGATAGTCGTATCTCCGTTTAAGCGGCATACTGGAGTGGGATTTGTAGATGATTTCTAGCCTCTCTCTGTATATGATTATGCCTTCGCTGACGCTGCCCGCGATTCACATTGACATGCACCGAGAGTACATCCGTGCTCAGCATCTCCGCTTGTCCTCATTAAGAGGTATTCAAGTCTAGCCATGGCGATTGAAGCCGATACGCGACTTCTATATGTCCCTTGCCGCTACATATTTAATGGCAGCAACGCCCAGGTGAGCGAAAGTCAACAGAGGTTAAGGAGTTGATTTCCTACAGCAAGGGAGTCATTGACGCTACTGCTGCGAGAAATTCGAGACGCAAAAGTCGTCGATATGGGTGAATAACTGTTGGAAGGCCATATACTCGAGTCTGGAGTGCTTGCATCAGTTGAGCTCCTAGTTCTTGCAGGCACTGTCCAATGGTAGCATAGGAATAATTACCTGAGACCAGCAGTTCGAGCATAGTAAGTTACTAAGGTGGTTACTGTCGCCCTCCTTCCGCCCCTTTCCACTTCCACCATGGTTTAGTCAGTTTGTCCTTCTTCCTGCTCAGCATCGTCTTGGATATCAACGGTATGAAGCTCGCAAGCATGCAGGAAAATGCTTCAGAGCTAAGCATACATCAAGACGATTTGTGAGGCTCTGCAGAAGACACTTAATAGCTTCACCTCTTTGCCATACCGATCTTTCATTAATTCAAGGATATCGTCTTGCTTGCTAAACGGGCAATCGCGATAGCATGCTTAATCAATTATCTTTGGAAACAATTATGTAGAACGAGATTGCACGAGCAATGCAAAGGCTAACGAATAGTCAGTCTGGGAAGATTCTATGCCGTCGCGGTCATGAAGTAGGTGCTCGGGCAGATCATCTTGAATAACAATTGCGAGCTGGCTGAGCTGGACTCGTCGCGTTGGCTGGTTTGGAGGTCGACTATGCTGCCCAAGGCAAAGACTGCCGTGGTTATTTCATCGCCGGAGGAAGTTACTTAGTAAGTTTGAAAAAAATAGCCTGCTTTGCGGCATCAGTGGGTAGATCAATGACAAGTAGCACGCATGGATGTGAAATACGAATGATAATTAGTGTGTGAAGGAAGTATCAACTTTACGATTACACATCATAGCTACTTGGTCATAAAAAGTACCTAACTTTTACATTAGTGTTCTTTTAGGCGAGCCATGAGCAATTTTGCTGCGAAAAAGTTTACAATACTAGAAGACGAAAACCCGATGAAAATTTCAAGATCTGGTGAAGAGCGAGGAGAGCCAAAACAAAGCTAGGAGAAAATGATTTTCTGGCTAACACAACTGACAATGGAAAGGCCGAACTTATTTGCCACGGTCACACAGAGGCACTGTCACTGTATCTAAGGCAGAAATGAAGGCGAGAAGGCTCAGCGCAACGATGACGGTCTAGAACTGGAGCGGGTGCCCTTTGTGTGGGGGAGGCTGCAAGTCAGTATGAGAAATGGGTGCCGCGCTTGTCGCGTTCGCAGCTGTTATGATGCTTGAGAGGCCAGGGGGCAGGTTCTCGCTATCGACGATAGCTAGGTCGCTCGCCGAAGGCATATTGATTTAGCAAGGCTTGGCAGCTGCAACAATTGAGATGTTTGATACGCATTCTGTTGATAGAGAAGAAGTACACAAACACCGGACAGTGTTACAAACAAACGCGATGAGAGATTAACTTCTACAACGATTCTGGCGAGACCGGGGACTGTGGCTTGCGTTGCATGCTAGTTGGTTGTTGGTTGCATAATGAAGCCACTAGTCTGAGGAGTTCAGGGTTACCCTCACAGCATGAAGCCAACTACGCACCCCGCCTGCCGTTGCACTTTCTTAGCTTTCTCCGCCAACAAAAGAACTCTGCATGGTCACCTCTAAATCTGTACTGCAGTACACAAAGGTGACAAAATTGATCAATTTCAGGAAAAGGTGGCGTGCAGTAACCAGGGCATTAACGAAACTCAGCTGCACTTGTTGGTTACCGCGAGTGTATGAGTAGTGTGTGTACAGTACCACGCATGGGGCATAAGGCTCTGTTGGCGTGCGACCTCTATAACGTTCAATATGTCCGAGGTTTCGTCTGTTCCCCCTCGCTTCTCGTTTCCAGTTTCCCTGTTTTCTCATCTCTTTCAACTCTGAATTGGCACTGGCCTGGAAATCTCTTCGTCTGCTTGTGCTGTCGATATTGTACACCGTCTTATCGACTGCCTGCCATGGCCAATACTAGCGTTATTGATGCTATAAAACAGGCCATCCCGAATAGTGTCTTCGCTGAACAAGCAGAGGATTTGTACGAGACATTGAACACATCATATCTCTCGGGTTTTGAGAGCGATATCAAGCCATCCTGGATTGTGCAGCCTCGGACCAAAGAGGATGTTGCTGCATTCTTGAAGATTGTCAGCTCTTACTCGGACAGCGTCGTATTCGCTGTTCGCGGTGGAGGACAGCAGCCTGTCCCCGGCTGTGCAAACATTCAGGATGGCATCACTCTAGACCTCAGCCTCTTGACCGGCATCGATCTTGACAATGGCATCGTTAGGATTGGGGCAGGTGAGCGATGGGGTCCGGTCTACGAGAGGCTGGGTGCAGAGGGTCTCGCTGTTGCCGGCGGAAGGTCTGCCATAAATGGCATTGGGGGTCTGGCGCTCGAGGGTTTGTCTAATTAGACTCCTGTGTCCTCCTGCTTGCTTAGGTTGGCTGACTCTATGCCTAGGAGGACTGTCGTTCTTTTCTAGCCGCGAGGGATTCATTTGCGACAATGTCATCAATTATGAGGTTGTTCTAGCCTCAGGTGAGATCGTCAATGCAAATGCTTACCACTACGCCGATCTGTGGGCTGCCCTCAAGGGCTCCGGAAACAACCTGGGCATCGTTACTCGCTATGACCTCCGGACATTCAAACAAGGCAAAGTCTGGGGCGGTTTCCTCTTCTATTTTGCCCCAGCCTTCCCAAGCCAGCTCCAAGCCCTCGTCCAGGTGCTACACGACCCTGTCGAGAGCAAGAGAACCCACCTTATGGTCAGCATTGGCTACTCGGCCATGTTTGGTAGCGACGTCATGTGCTTGAACCAGCCATACTATCTCGATGCGGTTGAGAACCCGCCCGTGCTCGACATTTTCAGCAAGATGCAGCCGCAAGTAGATGCATTGAACACCATGCGTCTACAAACCATCACAGAGGCGCCTGTAGAGCAAGCAGGCGGAACCCAGGGTAAAGTGAGGCATGTGATGAACCGCATCTTGTGATCTCACACGTTTATGAGGGCTAAAAAATGCCACAGATGCGCTTACATGAACATTACTGTTAAGGCCGATGTGGCTACACTGCAAGCCGCGACAGACATTTACACTGGAGGCCTTGGCCCGATCAAGTCTGTTGAGGGTCTGACAGCCTCCTTCACCCTGCAGCCATACCCCGTCTCGTTGATAGAGCAGTCAGAGGCGGCAGGGGGCAACTCGTTGGGAGTGAAGTCTTCTGATGGCCCCCTTGTTTCTCTGCTGTTGCTTTCGTACTGGAGCAACGCGAGTGACGACGATACTGTACTGGCCTTCATGAAGAAATCCCTCGATAAGATGAAACAAGATGCCGCGTCGCGGGAGCAGCTGGTACCATTCGTGTACATGAACTACGCATGGACCCACCAAGGTCCTATTAATTCGTACGGTGCTGTGAACAAGAAGAAGCTGCAGCAGGCAAGCAAGAAGTATGATCCCGAAGGTCTATTCCAGAAGGCTTGCCCTGGCGGGTTCAAGCTGTTCTCTTGAGATGCTGGTCTTGGACGAGAATTAACGAGCACCAAAATGGCCAACTTGGTATGAATATTGGGGCAGTACCTATGTAGGCAGTCTACTTCAAGGTTAGCAAAGCACAATTGAACCAGAATGAGGCACAAAAAAAGAGGAAAAAAAGGAACATGTCAAGTTTTCAGAAACCCAGTACTTCTCTGCCCGCTCCATTATTCAATACCATTCGGGAGCGCGCAGACTTTCGAGATGGCTCATCTGTGTCACGGACTGATTTCCTGATGTAGGAGATGCCGTTTACTCAGTACCACGCGGCATCGGCATGAATCAGACCGTCAGTGTCGATAATGCTGCCGCTACCAATATCCTAGTTCTGCTGGCATAGTATCAAGTCGCGCCTGTCGGCGCACTGGATGGAGTGCGGTGGATCGAATTCGGGGCGGACATGCCGACGCTGACCGACGAACAGGTATGAGGTATACCACGCGTCAGATCCAGCGAGGGCAAAAGATCTAGGGTTTTGATGTCACGGAGCCCGAGTGGGCGATTCTAAAGTCGAATTCGCCGTTCCACTTGCAGGTCCCATCGGAGGCAATTCGAAAAGGGTTCTTCGAAACTCTGACGACTTTATAAGGAGGATTGAATGGTACTATGTTCTACAGTGGCGCGGCGTTCTACACATATCATAGCTCCTCGTTGTGGCGATGAAACCAAGATGTTATGATCCCGAAAAGGATACATTAGGCTAGACGTTGCTGAAAGAATTCGTACGTGGTATAAATCATCATTCAACATAGAAGTTATTAGTACATGTTAGACTCAGGTTAAGCCCAAAAGGATAGGGAAAAGCTTTGGTGTAGCGATCACACACTTGTTTGTTAAACTTAATCCATTTCTTAAACTCCGAGAGGAGGTTTTTACTCTTCGTTGAAATATATTAGGCTTAAAAGAATCTACCATCCCCCCTCTTTGATTTTCTGTACCTTTAACTAGCTAGAACCTGTTAGGGCTCTGCTCTTCTGATACGAAGTTCCACTGATCAAACCAAGACACTCGCCAATTAACTCGCCGATGACCCAACTTGCGTCATTATTGACAGCCCTGTTATTCTTGTCCGGGACTTTGAACGCAATTTATATATCTGCGGTGACTGCGTTGCTCAATGGACTTCTGATATATGTCTACTAGCTATTTGTAGATATCGCAGGGTTGCTTGCAACCTTTTCATCTAAATTGAACTGACTGCCTTCTGTACTCGAGTATTATTAGACTCGGGGTCTGCGGCCAAAACCTCTGTTCTTGCTACAATCTCAAGTAATGTTAATGTTAAACCAGACATCGGGTCCGCAATACACGAAAAATGGTTGATTTGGACTAGAATAGAGGGTAGCAGCCCTGGCTTTATACGTCTCAGGGAATGTCATGAAGCCCTGACAGATTCCCTAGCCTCCAGAACAGTAGCCATTTGGACAAGTCCAATCATTATATTTTGCACTTTTTCGATGAAAGTTCTCCTTCATTCTTGCGGTTAGCCGGCTTGGATAGCCGCAAAACGTCTCGCCCACGCATCAGCTCTGCATGTACAAAGCCTGTCATCGCCTACCGCGAGACTGCTCGCATCATTATCCCAATCTTCCAGACCTCGTGCGATCTCACACCTGCATAGTCCTTCAGTATTCTTGAACCAGGTGGACAAGGCTGAAGCGCTATTCGAGAGAGCCATATCTGCAAGCGGCTCCGCCAACCTGCCTCGACGCTTATTTTGTGAGACCATCTTTTCTTGTGCTTCTAATGTGGAGACGCAAAATGAGATGGCCTTCCTGCCGTCTACTGAGAGAGCCCACTCTCGGATAAGATGATTGTGCCCCTGGCTGCGAGTAGAAGCTGGGGTTTCCGCCAGCGGCGCTACCGAATTCCTCACAAATCGGTTTAATATGTTCTCGTTGGAGTAGAGATATAAGCCAACGACATTGTAGAGCATCGTAACATCGTGTGCAAGCGACTTAAATCGTGCTAGAGTCGAAGGGGATCCTTCCGCTTCCCATCCTAGGTAGAATTTGAGCGAGAAATTGGCACTATGCGCTTGTGGCTGTTGTGTATCACACAGGTTCGAGACCCTGTCGAGCTGAACTTTCCAGAAATCAAATTGCTTTGCGAGCTGGTCTTTAGAGTGAGGTTCAGTAGCTCTATCGTTTCGGCGCATCATGTTATATCTCCAGATTGACAAGTGCATTCCGCAGAGGCCAATGTTAACGTCTTCTAAAAGCCATGCAGATGGGCTTAGCAGCTCTGGATGTCGATGAAAGTCGAAGAGTTTAACGCCGGCGCGGGCTGTAGGCTCTTGCGGGCGGCGTCTATAATATTCATCCAACCCGTGCGCATTCCAGAGTGCAAAGGTCGATGGCAGATCAACATCCAGCTCTTCTATTTGGAGATGAGGACATTGGCCGCTAATGAGAGAAAAGTACGTATCAATTTTAAAGAGGCATGTCACCAACCTTAGAAGTCACGGAAGTCAGCAACATTACGGTGCGTGAGATGTCATGTGCGAACCTAGTCCTCTTTTCGCGGTTGCTTAGCAGGAATGGCAAGAAGGTGCCGGGGAAATGGGTTTGCTCCTGGTATGCCGCTATTTCGGAGCTCAAAAAGCCGATTTGTCGCAATGCTGCGATAAAGAGACTGAGGAGCATCGTTGCCCTGGCAATGAGCTGTGCGTGCTAGAGGTATTCGCGTCAGATTAAAGACCCTAGCCCGACTCCGAGGGGAGACAAACGTTACTATAGAATGCAAATACAATGTTCAAGAGGACCGCCTGGTATTCTTCAATCTGCCAAGGCAGATCTGGCTTCGAGCTAGCTCCCGGCTTACACTGTAATTGTGAGACACAGCTTCGCCAAGAGAGTGCCACGGGATTCCGTACCAGCTCTTTGAGGAAAATGTCGACTAGCTTCTCGTGCGTCGCGACGACTAGCTCAGCAGCACCCTTGGGGCACGCGAACCAGCACCCGATCATAATCACAGATGCGGAGACTGTGAGAGCGTCCGTGCTGGGGTCGAATGTAGGGCTGTGAATTATGGGCCAATGAACATGGAAACGCTCCAGGTAGGCGTCAATGCAGGTCGTAGACCAGGCCCTCAGATCCCCATGAGTTTCCTCGAGAAGCTCACTTAATGAACCGTGCGGTGCGTTTAGCACGTTCAAAACCGAGCGCATTCCCATTGTGCTTGCACTCGATACGCCATCTTGTGACCCTTGCATAGACGGCACGATCTTGTCAGGTAGAATTAAGGGAGAGGAGAGGCCCAACCGGTCGTTCGGATAGTCCTCGGTCGAGGGAACACTGATACTGGAAGATGATTCTGGGACGGCAACAACGGGGATTTCGGTCGGTGCTGCTGTGCTTACAGGTGGCGGGTGAACATAGAGACACTCAATACCCCGTCTCGTGCATAGCAAGCATGGAGCACCGCCGTCACATCTCGTCTTGTTAGCATGACATGCAGAGCAGGCCCGTCGTATACGCGATTCCGGGACCACTTCAGTTGCATGGCGAGCAGCGTGGCGGCGAAGAAGGTCACTATCAGAAAGTATCCATAATCTCAGTCCATGGCCAGCAGGTGACGTGGCTTGCAAGCTCACCTGCGAGTGAATGAGCGCTGACAGACTTGGCAGACGAATGACGGCTCCCTGTGGGTGGCCTGATGCCGGCGCAAGTGTTCCCTTCGCAGGAATCGCTTTCCACAGTGACAGACGTGGCCAGCACCTGGATCTAGGTTAACTGTACTCATACTTGCGTTTTCGAGCACGCAGGTACGACAGAGAACGGACAGGACCTCGCGCATTGTCGGAGCGTCATGATGTTCATAGTAAGCCTTACTAATGAAATCGGCAACCAAGTGGGATACGCACGGCCCAGCCGGTTGGGATGCCGAGTCGCTGACAAACGTAAGCCCACCTTTCGAAAGTGGGAGCGCGGAACGAAGGGGCATTAAAAATACTCCATCCCACTCGGCTAGCACAAAAGTGGGGAAGCTGACACAATCAATGACCCCCAGGTTTTCTTTGAACGACGCCAAGTATTAGTCAAACCGGTCGTTAGGTACTTGAGTGACGGATGAACTTTATATATAATGGGCCTTCCGAGCCTCGACTAAGAGTAAGCTCAAGACATTCACATTATACAGCGCGCCTCGCGGTCACATCCTTCCATACCTCTCAGGATTCTGGGCGCATTTATGCGTAACGCTCGAACCTTGCAACTTACCTATTTCGTAACTCTTTGACAGCAACCTACAATGTCCAGCACTATCAAGAATGTCACTATTGTCGGAGCAGCTGGTAGTCTGGGCACCGTAATCCTAGACAAGCTGGTCGCCTCCGGGAAATTCAACGTCAGGGTCCTCAGAAGATCGGGCTCCAAATCCAGCGTTCCAGTGGGCATTGATGCTGTCGAGGCAGACTTCACTTCTCTTGAGTCTCTGAAGTCCGCCCTAGCCGGCCAGGACGCAGTTGTCTCAGCTGTGGGGAGCGCGGGGCTCGAGTCTCAGCTGCTCTTGATCGATGCTGCTGCCAGTGCTGGCGTAAAGCGTTTCCTCCCGTCCGAATTCGGGTCCAACCTTGAGAATCCAAAGACCCGCCAGCTTCCCGTCTTTGCACCGAAGATCAAGGTCCAAAACCACATCATCGAAACATCCAAGACGACAAGCCTGACTTACACATTCGTCTTCAACAATGCCTTTCTGGACTGGGGCCTCCAGCATGACTTTGTACTAAGCACCTCGAACTCGAAGCCCATCCTCGTCAACGGCGGCGATCTGCTCTTCAGCGCGACCAGTCTTCCGAGCATAGGTGACGCTGTCGTCGGTATCCTGTCTCACCCCGTCGAGACCGAGAACCGCGCCGTGCGCATCCACGACCTCGTGACGTCGCAAAATAAACTGCTAGCTCTTGCCAAGCAGGCTGCACCGGCTAAGGTGTGGGAGCCAGTGATTGTCAGTCTGGATGATATGGTTGCCAAAGCAGACGAGAGGCTGGCAAAGGGGCTTCTTGGCCTGGAGACATTTGCGCCATATTTGTATCGCGCAGTTTTGGATCCAAATTGCGGGGGCAAGTTTGAGCAGACAGATAACGAGCTGCTTGGCATCAAGGGCAAGACGGACCAGGATGTCATTGAGATTTTTCGCAAGCACCTCAACTGAAGTACTAGCGCTAGAAACGCCATAGCAATGACATGGAGATAGCTAGGTAAACTAAACGAAAGCAGTTTGTTTCTCTCTTCAACCTACAGTAGTGCGAACGTAAAAGAGTGTCGTTCATGTGTTTCCTAGGCATGAATTGAAGAGTCGCAGAGTGGATGCGCTGCTTAGCGCCATTTCACTCCTCCAAGTGCGATGCGATTATCCAGGCGAGATGGTCTCTTCACTCCCGGACACAGCTAAACGCTACGCCAGCTAGATAGCGCAGTGCGATGTCATGACATCCAAGACTCAATGTGACGATTGCAGGGTGGATCAGCCAGCACCAATTGCCACCCGGGGCTCCTTACCACGGTCATATCTAACCTAGCACGAGAGATGTGCCGCCATTAAGTGATACCACTCGCCCTCGAAGTTATTCACGTTATCTCAATATTTGGGCCATTGACTCAAACTTGGCCATACCTAAATCTTCCACGACCAATGCCACCATGCCTCATCAACCCTTCACTATAGACTAGATCACATTGTCTACACCATAGTAACAAACTAGCAAAGACCAAAGAGAACAGTAGCAGCCGCCTATTATGGAAGCTCGTTGCTGTCAGAAAAGCTCTCGTCCGGCTTACGTCTGCGCAATAGTGAATCCGCTCACTGAACTAATATCTCGTCCATTGTAGCCTTGTAGATCCACTGACAGCCTGTAATCAAACCGCCGATGAAAGCGATCACGCATTTAAAAAAAAAAGTCTTTCAGCTCAGCTGCTGACAAAATCTGGGAGCCCGTTGATGGCGTTCCAGCATATCTTTGCATGTGAAATAGGCTGTCAGGAGCTCTCTATGAGACTGCCCCCTGTGGCGTAACGACCTTAGACCGTCCATTTCTCTCTACGTGGGGTAAAACCTATAGGTGAGTGTTGCCGCTTCTCATACTATCCTGAATAAATATCTGGCGATTGATAGTTATGTCAACTTGCATAGAGGCGATACAAAGGGAGGAGTCTTGTCTGCGGGTTGGCGTTTCTCGGAAACTCGCCGAGATGATAGCGGCAAGATGTGACATCGAGAACACAGGAAGTGGGCCCACCATCTTGAGAGTTCACACGGTATCTGGTGATCGTGTTGGGCTTGGCTAGTATTCTTGGCTCAACTTGGGCTGCCGCATCACACTGAATTATATCCTTGCATGTACTCGTGGTAGTGGTACTATATGGTCCACATTTACAGAAGGCCGCAGGAAGGCGCCTTGCCCGGGGATGGAAATTTATTAGCAGGTGAAGAGAGTGGGGCCTGCCGGCGGCGGTGAAGGTAAATTGGCGGATTGAGACTGAGGTAAAGGGGAGCCAATATCTCCATCTGGCTCTCTGGCGTTCCTGCATGTGCTCGAATCTTCATGATGGGGTGTCTGAAGGTCAAGTCAGGCGCCGCTAGACGGTGAACATCATACTTGTCGGCACGCTCAGGTCGCCAGCAAATTCTTCAGCAGGGCGAATAAGGGACAGCGAGAGGTGGCCACGTCCTAACCAGACCATTGGGATAATCACAATCGCAAGAGCTATGGAAGCCCAAGAATGATAGGATGGCAACCAGTCTTCTCTTCTGGGAATTTAGCGCCCATTCCTCGAACTAGGTCGCAGGAACCTGGAGGGGCCTTCCCGTACCATGTCAGTTTTGGGAGTATGGCGGACTAGATATGGGACGGTGGCTAGAATATTATTTGGCGGCGCTTTTCTGGTCTTTCACTATCCGGGAGCTTCACTGAACGAGCGAGTTCGCCGTTAAGTAACTGTTCTGTGACAAAAGGCAGTGGCATCAGTCTACTGAATCACATCTCACAGACAGTCTTGGATGTGGTCATGAGGATTATGGTAGGCTTAAGAGTGGTCACATATTAACAGAAAAGCTCAATACAATGATAGACACCTGGCTCACGTATGTCATGGGCAGTTAGGCATCCACGTGTATGATGACGGATATACTCAAAGTTGCTGAATACCCTGAGCGCCCTTTTTGATGCCTATAAACAACTTCAAGAAACAGTTATTCGGGCCGTGAATTGAGTGCTGTCACAAGCAAACTGGGAAAGCGTGCAGGATATCATTTGCTATATTGCTATGCCTATCCCGAATATGGAACAAAGCACTATGCTATTGACCGAATTCGTCGATTTTCAATGGGTTCCAAACACGGCAAACTTTAAGTTTACTATGCCAAATATTAGCTAGCAATACATTTAAGGTCTTGTATTGAGGTTAAACTCTAGTTTTAAATCAAGTTTTGTAGGTTTATGCTGGTCTTCTTTGAATTTTGAGGTAAATGGCTAGTCTCCGTACCATGGCTATGACATTGCAGTATTACACATTATTCCTACTATCATCCATGAAGTAGGAGGAACAATTGGAACATCAGAGTATGTGTCGACGTAATTCCCACACGCATTACTCTCGATCGGCTTTGACATGGTGTACAGCGGTATCATCCCTGTAGTCCATACTGTTCAGCGGTATGTCTGCACCGGTGTCAACTTTTTTATAACCTTTAGTCCTTTGATCTGCACCGCTTCACAGTGTACGTAATGCCCAACACTATCGATACCAGCATCCCAATGAATATCGTGCCTGATATCCAAGCTCTCCATCCACTAAAACAGCATGGATACGGCGGCATAAAGATAAAGACACCTCACTGTAGCCACGACTTTGTCTCTCGGTGATCGGGAAATAGCTCCCTCCTCACAAGCTGCTTGGTAATCGGACCCGTCGGGCCAGAGACATAGCGTTTCAGGCCGAAGCACGGGACCGTCTTTTGGCGAGGATCATTGTCCGGATATTGGAGGTCTCCCCAGAGCGCCGAGAAGTAGAGGAATGACGTGGGATTAGATGCTTTGGGTGACTCATGTGGGAATATGTGAGTGAGTTTGGAAGTAACAGGGTCGAGATGATAGAAGTATGCCGAGGAGACGGGTACCATAGCTCGCCTGCGTCGCAATAGTCCCTTGTGGCTGCATCATGAACGTGGTCTCTGGATTTTTTGATGAATTATCTAGATGATAACAATGGGTGAGCGTCTGTCGACCTACCCGGGAGATGCCCAATTCGCGTGGGAGCCATATGCGCTGTACACTAGGGGCTATAGCAATGTTAGATCCACGATCCATATAACCAGACTCGTGTTTGTAAACATACCCGCTCATTCTCTATCGAAAGAGCCGCGTCGTTCCAATTGTAAGCAGAGCCATCAGAATGTTGGCTGTAGTAGATACCAGTAGGCCTTCCGTCGCGAAACCGAACCATATTATATTCCCCTGGCGCAGTCAGTCACCCAAGCCCGCTGCTCAATAGATAGAATACTAGGGGCTTAGTGCATACCAGTCTCCGACATGATTTCCAAAATGCATCCCATGCACAGCATTCTCTATTAGGTTGTTTAGTACCTGAGTGATATTGGCGCCTTGATCGTACGAATAGAAGTAGAAGTAAAATGCGTCTAAATCTCTCGAGTCCTTGCCGGAGTCAACGAGGATCACAACACATGAAGTAGCGTTTTGTACCTCGCCCGACTTGTCCGGCCGCTCTCCAAACAGCCAAGCTGGCAGTTTTGTGATATCATACGTTGCGGTTAGCGCGACCGAGCCGCTGCCATGCTTCTCGTTGAGCAGGACCAAGTTGTCCAGGTCGAGTTCAGGCAGTCCAAATAAGGGCTCCAGGTGCACCATGGGCGCAGTATGGCGCACATGCTGGAGTATGTCTGCCGGTCGGAATGGATCTTCTGAGTGTAGCCACAGGAGCGGCGCTGTGTTGTAGGATTGATTAGTAAGTGTTCGCGAGTAGGTCAAGTCCTTCTTTATGAGGCATATCTTGTTTGAAGCGTCACCGGGTGTGGTTTTGTACCATGACGAGTCACATAATTCGGGACCTCGCCAAAAGTCGATGTAGCCGCAAATACGGATCGATCCGCGGGAATGGAAAATCCAATCTACGATTGCGCGCTCAGCAGCGGAATCAAAATGGCTCGGAATGATAAGGTCACAAAGCTTCGGCGGGCCACGTCTATAGGGGACACGCAAAAGCTCAGCGACTTGACTTGTGCCAACTCCTTAAACTTCATAATCGTCGAAGGTTAATCTGGCGCAATGGAGTCGAATGACGTGGAGCAGGAACAGCCTCTACGTTATTGCTATTCCAACGTACCGGCTTTGACACAAGGGGTTGCTTCTGAATCAGCTGCGGCGCAACAGGCCGATCGATATCCAACGAATTTCGAAACGAGTTCAAAAGTAAGGTCTGGAAGTATATTCATGAAAGAGAATTCCACTGCCACTTGCATTATTCTAGCTGCATTCCTATAAGTGGTAGCTACTGTTCTGGGAGTTCAAGACTCTCTCAGGGCTTTCTGACACTTTTCTGAGCTCCAGTCAGAAAATTGTAAGTCCAAGGCTGCCACCTTCTATTTCTGCTAGAGACAAATCAATCGCTCTCCTTCCTTTTTGCGCCCTATTATTGCCCCTTTGCGTAACCTTTCGTCACCAGACTGCAAGACAATAACGGAAAGTCTCCCGTAGGGCTTAGAGATAGAGTGCTTCGTGTTTTATTACTGGCTGTTGTTCCTAACGCTTCGATGGTGCACCCGTTAGCTGGCCTGGTCGTTGATATGCAAGGCGGGATAACAGGCATCATTCCGATCTTTAAAACAAAAGATGAATTATTTACGCTTAACAGTTCACAAAACACGCCAATATTATATTTTACTTGCTTGCGAGTATATTTGTCTTAAATATACTTGTCGTGAGAGTCTGCTCGTGCCGCTATCTACGTGCAAGCCTAATTGTTAAAAGTATCGACGTGCTTGGGCCCTGTCAGCGCAGTTTCGAATTAGGTGGGCTCGTCGTCTAAGGCTATCATGGTAATAAAGATCTCGGTTTTCTCAGCGTTGCCAGCGCTGACAATGGCTGAATGGCACTCAGTGTCAGTCTTGAAGGGGCCTTCTGTCGAGAAGACTACGAGAGATTATTACTTTGGAGGTCTAGTATTAGCATGGAACTGTAATGTCGGGGTTTCATCATGTATATGGATCTCGGTTGCGGAAGTTAGTTGGGGAAGGCATCACATCAAATGAATACTATCCTACAGCGCTCTATACCTGAACTGCACGGACGGGCCATTTCCATCACCTGCAAACCTGTCTAACAACTGGAACTCATCCGGGCACTCACGTCCCTCCTGTGCCTCCCCCATTCCACCTCCCAGGTTGTTGCCCGGTTCCTGGCGCATGTCAAATAGCCAGATGAGACACGCCAGAATAAAGGTCACTTCTTGCATGGCAAGGTGACGTCCGAGACAACCAAAGCGACCTTGACCAAAGGGCGTAAAGGCCGCTGCCGGCCCGACACCCGGTTGCAGTCCCTTGCCCCCTTCAGCCACGGGCACCCATCGCTCGGGCTTGTACACAAGAGGCTCGTCAAAGTATTCAGATTGGCGGTAGAGGCTCCAAAATGGCACACCGAGCTCCGTACCCTCGGGGAACCACGTGCCATCGAGCGATATGCCGCCTGGTCCGGCGACTCGAGGAGAAATGCCCGGCAATCCCGGGCTCAGCCGCAGCGCCTCATGGATCGAGGCCTCCAAGTAGCTAATCTTCTTGAGTCCAGGGCTACCCCACACGATCGGACATGAGAATTGGGATGGCGGCTGGCCCGCACACCCGCGGGGGACGGGGAATGCGGTACGGATTTCATGAGCCAGGCGAGCGAAGGTGCGCGGATTATGAAGCAGGTAGAACAGCGTGGCGCTAGTAGTGAGGATGGTGGTGCCCGTGCCGGCCGTAATAAACATGCCAGCTTCAGAAGTCAACTGCTCCAGAGTGAAATGCTGCCCCGTCTCGGCATCCCTGCTTGCAAGCAGGCCACTCCATATGTCACGCTGGCCCTTGAGACCGTCGTCGGTCTGGCTCGCTCGGCGCGTGGCGAACGATTTTGCAAGGAGGAGAAACTGAACAATGTCTTTGATGAAGGGGAAGAAAAGAATCCAGTGTAGACCAAGTCGGAAGGCAGTCTGCATGTGGCCGACTACGAGTAGCCCTGTCGTCGACTTGGCCAGCTTCTCGATATGCGGCCGGTTGCGCGAGTCGCGCTGGACATTCCATGGCTGACTAAAGACGACGTCTGCGATGATGTCGGCGACGCAGTACATCAAGGTCTGCGTCATGTTGTGCGCAGGGCCCCAGCCTTCCTCAGCATCCCGGTGTCCATTCTTTTCTGCGCAGTGGAGGCCTTCCTCCAGCCGCTCAACCATAAACGCGACATGTGGCGTCACGCGGCCCTCGTACGCCTGCAGGATCCCAGGCGTTAAGGCTTGGTTGTTCACCCGCCGCCGAAAAGCATGTTCCTTAGGATTCAGTGTCGTGGCCGAGGAGTCGACACCAAAGAACCTCTTGAAGGACGAGAACACAGGTGACCGCAGCACGTTGGCATGCACCGACCCCAAGTCCCGGGAAGCGCCCGCCGAACAGACAGAGATGCGGTTCGGCCCGAAGCGGACGATTTTACCTTTGCCGATACCAGTGTAAGTAGCAGCTACTTCTTCCCTGGCCAACGAAATAATGGATGGAAAGTGGCAGCACTTACCATGCTTCTTATGCTGCCGGTTTAATTCAAGATGTCTACTTCCGCTCGCAATCCAATAAACACTATACCAGTCTGTGCAAGCCGCGAAGAGAGGGCCGGGATACTTGGCGAGCGGGTGCAGGGTCAGGCGGTAGGTGAGCACGGCGAGCACCTACGATGGAGCGAATTAGCATCATACACTAGCCTTGCAGTTTAGCTGGGTCCGCATAAATTTTGCCTCGCCGAGGAGGCACGGAGGTGATTTCAAGGAAAGGGCCGGGGGTTCTGGCAAGAATGACAAGCCTGGAGGTTCCCACGCACCCAGTCAAGAAGGGCAGTCAGAACTATCCCTGCGTACGAGCTCCAGCTAGTGGCGATGTGCGGCAAGACAGCTATCCAAAAAAGCCTCCAAGAGACAAGACCAAAGGCCAATGTAAAGACCGAAGCGGCGAGTGCGTGGCGAGCCATCGCGCGGTTGTTACTGTTGCAGCCTGCGACGATGGAAGGGGGAGAACACGGCTCGAGTATATGCCTTATGTGCATATAGACAATGCGATGCAGGTGAACGAGACAGGTGGCATCGGTAAAGTGGGAAAGATGACATGGATTAAAATCGGTGGCTATCGCCCTCACTGGGGCCGAGCCGCGCAGTTCGTCCGCATAGCCAGGAATAACTTCACCTGGTGAGACATATTTTATAAGCATCTCCACATTTTAACCAGCGTTATCGGTCAGACTCAATGGTCTTGATCCTTCTCCCCACTTTATCTGTACCCATTCGTCAGCCTCAAAGGTGGGTTGTAATCCTTCTCTCCACTCGAATCCAGGTTTAGCCAGTCACCATCGTTATCCCTACCTATGACCGAGTAGTCTTGTGGTCACGGTGGTACAGAACCTGGGGAGACTCAGATTGATGACTCCTGTAGACGACAGCCTACTTCAATCCTGCAAGGTTGCGCACCGTTAGATACTTTAACAATGCATCACGGTTAGGCAAAATATGTGCTATCGCGGCC